>SJYF01000057.1:8755079-8778520 GCA_006410515.1 Procapra przewalskii | reverse complement strand
GGGGATGACAGAGGATGAGATGGCTGGATGGCATCACCGACTTGATGGACGTGAGTCTGAGTGAACTCCGGGAGTTG
Organism: Procapra przewalskii; assembly: GCA_006410515.1. Lineage (NCBI taxonomy): Eukaryota > Metazoa > Chordata > Mammalia > Artiodactyla > Bovidae > Procapra > Procapra przewalskii. The sequence goes on along the minus strand of SJYF01000057.1, from coordinate 8,778,443 downwards.
GTGATGGACAGGGAGGCCTGGCGTGCTGCGATTCATAGGGTCGCAAAGAGTCGGACATGACTGAGCGACTGAACTGAGCTTGGGGGCTCTTATGCAGCCTTCCTTAGGCCTGATGCTCATCTATCTATATCAGTGATTTCTTCTCTTTCTCCTTTCTCTCTGACTCCCACCCTGGTCCCAGCCTTCGCAACCGAGAGGCTGCCTCAGTGGACACGCCATGAATTCTCTTCCCAACCAACTCTTGACCATGAAGTCTGAGAGTGATAACGGGATTCTAAGACTTCCTAAAATTTGATATGCCAGTGTTCTGGTACTGTGTATTGTTGTACTGAAATGTAGGTGATTTTTGCTAATGTACCAGTGTTATTTCAGTATTTTAAAAAGGCCAAATTATGGCCATGTGAGGCCTACCCAGAGAATTATATGCTGCATTAAGATTTCCAACTGAACAAAGCTGCACTCATTCAGAAAGCGTTCCGAGCACTTCTCGGCCCCTGTGAGACCTTCCAGAACCCTCACTGCAGTTTTAATTCCCACGCTCTGGCTGATGATGAGCCTCTACCCCCATGTTTCAATCCCTTGTATTTCCTTCAGAGACTTGGGGTCTGATGGAATCTGCCTAGAATTGGGGGGTGGGATGGCTGGGTGCAGAGGGCTTTGGAGAAAGTGGGAAGGAGGTTTTGTAAGGTGACATAGGAAAGAGGAGAGGGTAAAGGGGGAGGGAGATTCCCCAGACCCAGTTCTTAGCCCTCCTCCACTCTCTTTCCCAATTTATGTAACAAACATGTACAGACCTTAACGGGTGCCAGGCTTTATTCTAAGCGTTATATAATATTAACTAATTTACTCCCCCAAAGAACCATTGAAGTAGGTACTACCATTTCCCCTGCTTACACAGACAAGGGCGTAGAGAGGAAAAATTACTTGGTCAAGGTCACCCAGCCAGTGAGGATCAGCCTGGGATTGAACCAAGGCAGTTTGGCATCAAATGCCATGGCTTTAGCACTGCACATGCTGTATTTTCCTCGAGGGTTAAATTCCCTATAATCTCCCCTCCTACATCCTCCTGAGCATCCCCACGGGGACTGCTCCTCCCTTTCTGATCATTCATTTTAGCCAGGCCCTTTTCTCCCCTCATCCTACCTGGAGAGGCTCAAGCCAGGAGGACCAAGTAGGGTTAGACATGGGTCCCACCCCATCTTGGGAAACAACCTTTGAGGCCTTGCCTGGGGCTCAGAGGTAAACATAGCTTGCTTTTAGCGAAATTTTGGTATGAGCACTAGTTTTTTAGTATCATCTAAACTAATTCCTGAGATACAGCCATCAGCTGTCTTGCTCCTGACTTGCAGCCATGCAGCTCTGACCAGAGCCTCGTGAATCATTGGGCCATCTGGGCAGTGACCCGAAGCACCCATCTATCAGGCATTTCAAACATCTTTGGAATAAGGAACAAGCTGGGGTTTTCACATAAGGCTGCGTATACAGCTGGTGGGATGTAAATGAATCCTCCCCTGCTAAGGTAGGCAGCGCCCTCAAGGGAACACTGCAGCACTTCTGACACGTGCTCTTTCACTTTTAATAGCAGTGAAGCTTGCACTAGTACCCACATTTTACAGACGAGGAAATGGAGGCTCAAAGCGGTTTAACAAGCTCCCCAAAGTCCCTGCCAGCAAGAGGCCGAGCGGGGTGTGAGCCGGGACTGCTGTGTCCAGCGCCTGTGCTTTAGTGCAGTGGTTCTGCTGCCTCCAGAGAGATGGATGGAAGGCGGTCTTGATGAGGATGCAGCCTGGCCCATTCCTCCTCTTATCTCATAGCCGGTGTGGGGTAAAAGCGCTTGCAGCCAACGCAGGACGGTGCCCCATAGGACCCCGTCTGTGACAGAGATATAAGCGTTCTGGCTGGGAGAAAGGGGAAGGGAAGGATGTTGAGACGACTTCAAGAAAGAGGCGGCATTTGAACGGGGTCTTTGACAGGAAGAGGGACTCTCCATTTAGGGCTGTGTACACATGCGTGAATTCATCCAGTAAATATCTCTTGAGCCCCTACTATGTGCCAGACACCACGGTGATCACACAGTACATGTTGGTGCGTAGAGGAGACGTTGCCCTGCTGTCCAAGCTGCAGTCTAGAACTTTCTGTGATGATGGAAATGTTCATGCTGTGCAGTGGAGTAGCCACTCGCTGCAGGTGGCTCCTGAGCACTTGAAATGTGGCTAGCTTAAGGAGCTGAAATTTTGATTTTATCTTATTTTAATGAATCAGCCACTTGTGGCTACTCTGTTGGATAGTGCAGGCTCGGGGGAAAGGCAGACATGAGCATAAAGTGCTTATGGTGGTAAGTGCTTTGCTGGAAGCCAGATGCAGTGGGTTTGAAATGATGGTGAATATGACCCTGCAATCCCCCTTCTGGGCATAAACCCAGGTAAAACTGTAATTCACAGAGATACACGCACCCCTTTGTTCATAGCAGCACTAATTACAATAGCCAAGACATGGATACAACCTAAATGTCCATTGACAGATGAATGGATAAAGATGTGTCACATATAAACAATGGAATACTACTGAGCCATAAAAAAGAACAAAATAATTCCATTGCAGCAACATGGATGCAACTCAAGATTATCATACTTTGTGAAGTCAGTCAAAAAGAGAAAGACAAATGCCATATGATATCACTTTTGTGTGGAATCTAAAATATGGCACAAATGAACCTGTCTACAAAACTGAGACTTACAGACACGGAGAACAGACTTGTGTTTGCCAAGAACTGGGGAGAGGGATAGACTGGGAGTTTGGGGTTGGCTGATGCAAACTGTTAAATTTAGAATGGATAGATACCAAGCTCCTGGTGTGTAGCACAGGGAACTATATCCAATCTTCTGGGATAAACCATGATGGAAAAAATATTTAAAAAATAAAAAAATAATGTATATATGTGTAAAACTGAGTCACTTTGTTATACAGCAGAGATTGTCACAACATTGTAAATCAACTATACTTCAATTAAAAAACAACATGATGGGACACATCCTGTTTAGAAAGTCAAGGGAGTCCCTCTTGGAGGAGGTGACATTTCAGTGGAGACCTAGAGGGTGTGTATGGCCACAGGAAGAGGTGGGGAGCATCTTAGGTGGAGGGAGATATTTATGAAAAGGTTCTGAAGGAGGAAGGGATTGGGTGCTCGAGTCTGTGAAAGGAGATCAGTGTAGTGAGGGGGTGGATGGGTAAGAGGGTATGAAATGAGGTACAGGTGGGAGAGGCAGGTCTGGTCACTCGCGGGCTTGGGTAAGGAGCTTGCCCACTTGGTTAGAGTGTGAGGGAAGCCACTGAAAGGCCTTGTGCTCCATGCCGCAGTGTGGAGGAGGGATTGGAGGCGGCCACAGTGGAGTTAAGAACTCTGGGGTGGGTCTGCAGCAGTGGTGCAGGTGGGGGATGGTGCCACGGAGCAAAGTGATGGCTTCAGAGATGAGAGAAGTGATCAGCTTTACAGTTGGCCTGGATGTGGAGGGTGAGGAAGGTTTCAGAATCAAGGGTGATGCTCAGGCTCTTGGAAGAGTCACTGGGCAAATGGTGGCACCATTTCCAAAGAAAAGAAAGATTTTTTTTTTAAAAAAAAAATCAAGAGTCCAGGCTGTTGGATGGTCACCCAGATGGCTGTTGGAGTCGGCGGGAATGCTGAATGTTTATGTAATTATGTTTCATCCTGGTGGACTGAGTTTGTATACACACTCCATGTGGGCGGGCAAGCATTCATGCTTGTGCACATCTCTGCTTTGAGTAAAGTGTATGCATACGTTTGGTGTGGGATGACTGTGTATGCATATTAATGTCTACGTTTTGGATGAGTGTATGCAAATGTGTGGGCTTCCCTGGTGGCTCAGCGGTAAAGAGTCTGCCTGCCAAGGCAGGAGACACAGGTTCAATCCCTGGGTTGGGAAGATCCCCTGGAGACAGAAGTGGCAACCCACTCCAGTATTCTTGCCTGGAAAATTCCATGGACAGAGGAGCCTGAGGGCTACAGTCCATGGGGTCTGAAAGACTCAGACACTTATCGACTAAACAGCAACAAAGTGAACACACGTCCTTAGCTGTGGGTGCAATCAGTGTGTGTGAGTGTGTGCATCTGCTTATATGCAGGGTGAAGATGTGTGCAGGTTGTGGGGTGATGAGTGTGCAAATTTGTGTGCATGTGTGAACGCAGCCAGTGCGAATAGATGCAAGGGTGGGGCTGGATGCAGCTGTGCATCGCTTCCTGTGGGCGTGTGCGTGCAGGGTCTGCATGTTCACCTCTATTGGGGGACCGTGTGTGCAGATCTGTGTGTGTCTGTCATGTGCATGCACATTGGAGCACAGGTGTGAAGGAGTGTGTTCAGGGAGAGGCTTGATGGGCGTGTGTGCCCGTCTGTGTTCACTGTGAACGTGTCTGCCAGTGCCCATTGGGGTTCCCGTGCCTGCAAGTCCCAGAGGCAGCAGCTTGCAGCGCATATTATGACATGTTTATAGGTCTCTCAACCTTAATGCATTTTAAATTTCCAACCCTAGGTGATCCCGGTGGACTGCAGAGCCATTTGTATCTTGCTCTGCTTTAAAAAGAAAGTTTCCAGAGTAAGATCCCTTCTGCCTCCAGCCTGGCAGCAGTACCTGATTTTTGAGGACTCCTGATGGGAGGAAGACCCAGACCAGGGTGTCGAGATGGTGTGGAGAGGGCACGGAGCACTGAAAGCCAGCTGGGGAGGGGGCTCTCGAGTGTGAGGAGGAGGAGCAGGCTGGGGTGGCCTGCGGGTGATGAGGTGGGAAGCCCGGGGATATGGAAGCCCCAGGATGTGGAAGATTGCACTTTTGATCTCCTTGCATGCTCCCTTTCTCTCCTGTCCGTCTGTGAACTTGTACCTGAACCTCTGCTTCTCACACTACACACTCTCCTTGGGTAGGTGACAGTGTTAGTCAGTCAGTTATGTCCAGCTCTTTGCGACCCTATGGACTGTACCCTGCCAGGCTCCTCTGTTCGTGGAATTCTCCAGGCAAGAATAGTGGAGTGGGTAGCCATTCCCTTCTCCAGGAGATCTCCCTGAACCATCTTCCCAATCCAGGGAAAAAACCTGGGTCTCCTGCATTTGCAGGCGGATTCTTTACCGGCTAAGCCCCCAGGGAAGCCCCTCCTTGGGTAACTTAACCCTTAACTGCTCTGAGGCAAGTCCTGATACCTTAAATCCCTTCTCAGGTTCTTCCTGGCATCCCGAGAATGCCTCAAGTGCCTTCAATAACCACCAGTGTCTGCTGTTTCCCTCCCAACCCTGTGGAAGCGTGAAGTCCCCTGGGCTGAAAGGGCTGCAACTCCGGTGTCGCTGTGCTTAGGGTCCTGGGGTGGGGTGGGGGGCTGTTGCTGACTCAGCTGCTGGCAGATGCCCAGGGAGGTGGGAGAGAAATGCCCCTCAAACTCCTGCTTGTGTTTATGGGGGCATCTTGCTTCAGGTCCTAGGGCCAAGGCTGCTGGGATGTGCTGGGGAACCAGGTGACACGGTGGAGCTGTGCTCAGTATTACCTCCACTTGTCTTTGGACCAAGATCTGGGCTGCACATCTCCCTTCCTTTAGGATGAGTTTTCCCTCCGATTCTCCTTCCATCCTCACACCGCAGCTGCTGGTGCGAGGCCTCGCCCTCCTGCAGGCACGCCTGAGTCCACAGACAGACTCTGGATGGATCCCTGCATCCTTCGGTCCCACCCGTCACCCCTTCTGGTGATCATCCTTTGATACCACCATCTCCTAATCTCATGGTCTAGTCACTGGGGTCTCATCTGAAACAGACATTTATTGTAACACATTTTTCTAGCCTCAGGTCAGGAGCTGCAGCTTGTGGGATGCAGGCTCCAGGGGTCCCTTTCTTGAACTTTGATCAGCCACAGACCTGAAGGACCCCACACTCTGACGCAAGGGATCAAGCCTCCCGCTGGGTCTCCTTCATTTCCTGTTTGTACCACAGGGCTCCCTGAGGCAGACTGTGTGGCATCCCTTGGACTTCTCCCAGGAGGAATTCTGTCTGTACACCCAGTGGATAAAAGGGCAGGAAAATCCCCTGCAGAGACCCGTGGAGACTCCTTCTTGAAACGTAATAAATTGTTAGGGCCCATTTGGTGACTTTTAAAAAAAGGCTTTAATGTTTGGGTGAATATGCTTTATGAAATTGCTGGGTAGAGGCAGGGTGGCTTAATGGATAAGGGCATGGATTGTAGAGCCTGACTCCCGGTTTGGCTCCTGTCTTTGCCGTTGACTGGCCGGGGGTGTGCTTTTGCTCTCTATGCGCCTCCGTATGCACGTCCTCTCAGATGGAGATAATAACAGTATTCACGTCATAGCATTATTGTCAGGGTAAGGTGAGTTAACATAAGTAAGGGGATTACAACAGCTCACAGCCATAGTAAGTATAAGCCTCCTCATTATTAAACAGTTTAGCAATACAGAAGAAACCAAAATTCACACCAAATGCTACATTCCAGGGGACCTGCCTCCAGTCATCTCTCTTCGTGCTGAAGCATATATAGTTTTATATAAATATGATTTATGATATGTATGGTTCAAATACTTAACCCCCCTCCCAACTTAACTGTGTGTCTTAGAGATTTTTCCATATCACTCCATACAGAGCTACTTCACTCTTTGAAAATTAATACTAGGCAGTTTATTTGCCTAATCTATCACTGCCGGGGGGGCGTGGAGGTTGTTTCTAATTTTTCTCTACTATAAACAACACTGTGTATTCCTGCCCACGTAGTGCTTATGCATATGTTTTCTTGCATTTGGGCTGTTATCTCCTTGGGCTAAATTCTAGAGGTGAGAGTGCTGGGTCAAAGAGTACCACACATTTTACATTTTGATACATATGGCCAAGCTGCCCTTCGGAAAGGTTGTACCAATTTACATCCTCCCTCCCAATGACATCCCTTTCTGAACCTTTTTCATTTTTACTCTGGGTTGCTCATCAGATTACCCTGTGCTCCAGGTGAGGCCACCTGACCAAAGAAGAAGAAAGCTGGGTGAACACATATTTTTTTGATTAGTCTATGAGATCATGAGCTGCCTGGAAAAGGTTGTCACAGGGGCACTTCCAGAGGGTGGCTGGTGAGGTGTGCAGCGCAGCTGCCGCAGCCCTTCCCCAAGCAGAAAGGGTGAAGCACGGGGCATGAGCAAGCCTGTTAGAAAGCGACTTTGATGAATGCTGAGCTTTGTTCTCTCCAGGCCTCTCATGGAAGCGGCCTGGTTGATTTGACCCGATTTTGCATGTGAACAGGGCTTCGAAGGGCAGATTGCTCATTACAGAGATGGCGGAGACACGAGCACCCATCGCAGGAGCTTGTGCACGGTGGGACTAGGTCACCCCCCACACCCTGCCCCGGGAGGCGGAGGCTGATTCCTTTCCTCTTGAATCTGCGCCAGCTTGGGTGCTTTGGTCGATGGGATCTGGTGGAAGTGACGCCCTGCCTGAACTTCTGAACCACAAATTTGGGGGCAGAATACAATGGTGACTGTTTTACATCTCTAAATTCTTGGGTGATTTGTTACACGGCTGTGAAAACTGGACCGTGTGGCCACTGCTTACCGGGTGCAGTGCAGCAATTTTCAGACTTTGGGTACCTGGGAATCAACTGGGACTCTGCTTGAGAATGCAGATTCTGGGCTTTTGTGGTGGTCTAGCAGTTAGGAATCTGCCTGCCAATGCAGGGGACACAGGTTCGATTCCTGGTCTGGGGAGACTCCACGCGCTGCAGGGCGACTAAGCCTGTGTGCCACAACGGCTGACCCCATGCTCTAAAGCCCTGCTGACTGCAACCAGAGAGGAGACCCCACTCCCTGCAACTAGAGAAAGCCTGGGGGCAGCAACGAAAGCCCAGCATAGCCAGAGAGAGAAATTAGAAAAAGAAGAATGTAGATTCCTGGGACTTCCCTGGTGGACTGATGGCTAAGACTCCACACTCCCCTGGCAGGGGGCCCTTGTTCCGTTTTTGGCCAGGGAACTAGATCCCACATACTGCAACTAAGAGTTCTCATGCTGCGATGAAAGATCCCACATGTTGAAAGGAGGATCAAGTGTCCCATATGCTGCAGCTAAGACCTGGCACAGCCAAATAAATAAATAAATAAATAAATAAATAAATAAATAAATAGTTTTTAAAAAAGCATACTGATTCCTGAACCCCAGATTGGGGAATGTGCATTTTCAAATGAGTGATCCAGGAAATTCTGATGTAAGTGGTACCAAATCAAAAACTTGAAAGAGTCATTTAAGAATGAGACTTGAATTTGAATTTTGAACCTGTGGCTATCATCTCCCTATGCCTTACTTCATCTGTAAAGTGGAGGCAATCCTGGTTCCTATTTCATGCTGGTGTTGAGGGGGTTAAATAGGATTAAGCCCTGTAGAGCTTAGCGCCATCCTGGCATGTGAAAAACACAGAGGAAATGGTCACTGTCATCACAGCGCCATGCAGTAGAAGTCTTAAGTTCTCCCTGCCCTTCGACATTAAGTGGAAAATGTTGTGTTTTGATGTATTTAACTTGGGAGAGGGTCCATAGTTTTATTCAGATTCTCAAAGGGTCCTTTGTCTAAAGAAGGTTGAGAAAGATTGAGAGCATGTGTTGGCCCTTTGATCTGGGTCCAGCCCCAGTGATCTCAAAGAGACAGCAGTGAGTGGTCCTGAAGAGAGATCTCAGTTCCCTGCCCAGGAACTAAACCTGCATGAAAACCAGGAATCCTAGCCACTAGACCACCACGGTACATAGGCTAGAAGCAAAGTGGCCCTGACTTTTGCCCCTCTTTGAAAGCAAGACTGTTTCAAGGAGACAAGACCCAGAGAGAAAGGGTATGGGCGTCCGCTCTAATGAGGAGGAGCGCATTGAAGAGGAGGCATGAATCACTCATACAGGGCAGTTCTTTTGGGTCTTTGTTTACCTTTGGCCATTATCTTGTTTCTTTCTTCACACCTTCCCTGCCGTAGAAGCCCCCCCAAGATGTGTGAACAACTTTTTCCTAAGATAAATTCCACTGCAGAGGCCTGTGGGGATATGTCCACACTTATTATGGGGTGGTGCCGACTCCCTTTTCACTCCCAAGGAATATTCTTGCATTTGTGCAATAGGGGAAGTTTCCTTGACTTCAGGAGTGGTTATCATATCTCTTTACTCTAGCAGAGCTCAACTTTTGCCACTAGCTTTGTCCTTGGAATGTCTGGGGGAAAAAAAATTTCACTTATACTCTACTCTGCTTGACAAATAACAGCTGTCCAACCCAGTGGCCCATCTATCTTCTACTTCACCAGGAACCCTCCATCCTTCTGGCCGGAGCCTCTTGACCACACCCCATGGGTCGACTTCATTCCAGAGCATGGAAGGATGACTTTAAAGGAGTCATAGTCTCAGTGATGGCAGTTAGGGAAGAGAGGGGCCCAGCTGTTTAGGGAAGGGAGCTCTGGATGCAGAAGCAGGCTTGTTGTGAGGGGCAACTGTGATGCTCCTGCCTGGGAGTCCTCGAAGACCTCACCCCAGCTGACTGCTCTGTCTGCCTTCTCCACCCAGGTGTGCGGGGCCCATGGTTTAGGCTGGAGTGTTAAGGCTAGCAGTGGTGTAGCAGGGGAAAAATTAAACTCCTGGGGTGTCCTTAGGAAAGCCACCTGCGGCTCAGCCTCAGTTTTCCTGTGGATGAAATGAGGAGTTAGGAGGCCTGGGTGAGTTAGTGACTGTTTCTACCTGGCTCTTTGATGCCTGCTCTCATAGGATGGGGACGGCAAACATGTTCTGAACCTGTGTCAGTGCTGCCTGAGTACTGGCTTTTTTTTTTTTAAGGTATAGTTGAAGTACAATGTCATAAAGTTTCAGCATACAACTTAGTGATTTGCAATTTTTAAAAGTTATGCTCCATTTATAATTATTTATATAAGCAACAGTTAGAACTGGACATGGAACAACAGACTGGTTCCAAATTGGGAAAGGAGTGCATCAAGGCTGTATATTGTCACCCTGCTTATTTAACTTACATGCAGAGTATATCATGAGAAATGCTGGACTGGATGAAGCATAAGCTTGAATCAAGATTGCCAGGAGAAATATCAATAACCTCAGATATACAGATGATACCACCCTTATGGCAGAAAGCAAAGAACTAAAGAGCTTCTTGATGAAAGTGAAAGAGGAGAGTGAAAAATTTGGCTTAAAACTCAACATTCAGAAAACTGAGATCATGGCATTTAGTCCCATCACCTCATGGCAAATAGATAGGGAAATAGTGAAACCAGTGACTAACTTTATTTTGGGGGGCTCCAAAATCACTGAAGATAGTGACTACAGCCATGAAATTAAAAGACGCTGCTCCTCAGAAGAAAGTCTATGCTTAACCTAGACAGCATATTAAAAAGCAGAGACGTTGCTTTGCCAACAAAGGTCTTTCTAGTCAAAGCTATGGTTTTTCCAGTAGTCATGTATGGATGTGAGAGCTGGACTATAAAGAAAGATGAGCACCGAAGAACTGCGGTGTTGGAGAGGACTCTTGAGAGTCCCTTGGACAGCAAGGAGATCCAACCAGTTCATCCTAAATCAATCCTGGATATTCATTGGAAGGACTGATGTTGAAGCTGAAACTGCAATACTTTGGCCACCTGATGTGAAAAACTGACTCATTGGAAAAGACCCTGATGCTGGGAAAGATTGAAGGTGGGAGGAGAAGGGGACGACAGAGGATGAGATGGTTGGATGGCATCACCGACTCAATGGACATGAGTTCTCCGGGAGTTGGTGATGGACAGGGAGTCCTGGAGTGCTGCAGTCCATGGGGTCATAAAGAGTAGGATATGACTGAGTGACTGAACTGAACTGAACTGGCTGTATTCCCTGTGTTGTACAATATATCCATGTTGATTATTTATTTGTTTATTTACTTGCACCATGTGGCATACTGGATCTAGTTCCCTGACCAGGGATCGAACCCATGCTCCCTTGCAGTGAAAGCATGGAGTCCTAACCACTGAACTGCCAGGGAATTCCCTAGCTTTTAAATTTTATGCATAGTCGTTGTACCTCTTAATCCCCTGCGATTGTCTTGTCCCTTGCTTCCTTCTCCTCACTTGTTCCTAGAGTGCTGTGTTGAGTTGGCGTCTGGGGTGAACTCTAGGATCAGTGGGAAAGGTCTCTGATGCATTAGCAACGTCTGCCTGGCTGTGTCATGGGACGTGGCAACACATCCACTCATACGGAAATCTTACTTTCACACAACGTGAATTCAGTAATTCAGGCTGACACTTTTAGGATTTTTGCTGCATCTATGTGTTGCCTTCTTTATTAGATTGATTAATAGTTTTAAAAAATTAATTTAAAGTTATATTGCCTATTTAAAAAATTAATTTTTAAGAACTATTAGTCAGTTTAATAATAATGAAGATAACACATAGATGTATAGCAAAAAATTATGAAAGTGTCAACCTGAATTTTAAAATTATATTGCCTATTTGGGGCTTCCCTGATGGCTCAGCGGGTAAATAATCCGTCTGCAGTGTAGGAGACATAGGAGACCCGGGTTTGATCCCTGGGTCTGGTAGATTCCCCTGGAGGAGGAAATGGCAACCCACTCCAGTATTCTTGACTGGAGAATCCCATGGACAGAGGAGCTTGGTGGGCTACAGTCCACGGGGTCACAAAGAGTCGGACACGACTGAGCGACCAACACTTTCACTTTCACTGCATTTCCTATGTACATGATTATGAATAAAGATGGTTAAAAAATGAACAGCTTCATTGCAGAGAAGTCTAATTTCTATTCCTATTTCCTTCTTGTTCTCACCTTTCCCTCCAAAGGTAATCAATTTTATTTGCTTTTGGCTTATCTTTCTATTGTTTCTATTTGAAAGGTATGTGATGCATTATTATGTTCCTAAACTCGGGAAGATCCCCTGGAGAAGGGAGTGGCAACCCACTCCAGTATTCTTGCCTGGAGAATTCCATGGACAGAGGAGCCTGGTGGGCTACAGTCCATGGAGTTGCAGAGTCAGACATGACTGAGCAATTAACACAAACTTTCTTTAGATAAACAAAAGGACTGAAAATTTTTTCTTTACCCAAATTTCTTTTTTAAAGTCATCTTTTTATTGATGTATAATGTATGTACAGAAGAGTACACAGATCTTAAATGTACAGCATCATGCATTGAAAATCAGGAAACTCTAAAAATAAATGGATCCATCTAATCACCTCTCAGATTAAGGAAGAGAATAATAATAATAATAATAATAAAGAAATCATTTAACTATTAAAAAAAAGAGAGAGAGGAGCTCTGACAGTTCTCCACAAGCGCTGCTCCTGTGCCTTATGTTTGTGAGATAATTGGGCATCTTCTGTGAAGCGCCTGTTTAAATCTTTGCTCATTTTTCAATTGTGTGGTCTATCTTTTAATGGTTGGTTTGTAGGGCTTCATTATATCTTCTAGAAGCAAGTCTGTTGTTGATTATAAATATTACAACCATCTTCTACTCTTTGTTTTGTTTTTTCTTTCTCTCAGTGGTGTCCTTTGATAAACAGAAGGTCTGTATTTGAAAGCAGTTTGAATTTTCAGTCTTTTCCCATGTGGTTGGTGATTTTTTTATTCTGTTTAAGAAGTCTTTGCACCCCAAAGTCACCAAGAAATTCTCCTGTGTTTGACATAGAAGTTTTATTTTATCTTTAAAAGGTTAGGATACGTGGAATTGATTTTTGTGTATAGCAAGGTAGGGGTCTAAATTGCCTTTTCTCCATATAGCTAACCTGCACATCTAGCACCATTTGTTGAAGATAATCCTTGTCCCCATGCACTGCAGAAATCCCATTTTTTAAAATCTGAGTATCAGTTGAATCATGGGTTTGATGTGCTAATTTATTTTTCTCCTGTGTTATCTTCTTAGAGTTTCATAGTTTTGCATTTCAGGTTTAGGTTTGTGATTCATTTTGAGTTAATTTTTGTGAAGGCTATAAAGTCTGTGTCTACATTTATTTATTTTTGTATGTGGGTGTCCAGTTGTTTCAGCTCCACTTGTTGGAACTAATTTATTTTTGCAGTTTACGTTAAAATAAACATATACTTATGGAAATAAGAAGTGTTTAATCTGCACTGAATTACCTCAAAGCATTTTACATTCCATGCTTTAGGAAACACTACATTGGGATGTTGCAGGCACAGCAGTGAATAAGAGGGGGTTTTCTGTAGGAGTAAGGTAAACAGAATCTTTAAGAATTTATTATATAGGAAGTTCCTGTTTGTTTTAGAAACAACAGAAGATACAGATAAATAAAAGTCATCTATAATCCTCCTACCCAGGAGTAGGCACCTTACCATTTTGGTGTATTTTTTCCCCAGCTATTTCCCCTCAGTGTATATACATGTACATATATTGTATTTCATAAAAAATGGTTAATGAATGCATACTGTTTTGTACTCTATTTTTACTTATTATGTCCTTAACAGCTCTTCATGTTGATATATTTTTGAATAATCATTTTAATGGATGTTGGTGCTTGATGTGCTCACTGGCTCTATTTCCTCCCTCCTCCTAAACAGACTCTATCCCCCTTTTTCATCTCTGTCTTCTGGACTCCTGTTTTGTTTGTGCCCACCACCATGGCTTAAGAAATAAAGCCAGAGGACTCTGCGTTTCTTTTCCTGATTCCATCTTCTTTTCCGCCCTTGAGTAACCATTATTCTAGAACTAGTACTTCTCCTTTCTCATACATAAAAATATTCCCATTACTGTATGCAGATATACCGTCAGTAATATATAGTGTTGCTCTGTAGGCTTTAAGACTTTATATATGTAGTGATATCCTACTATATACATCCCTTTTCAGACTGCTTTCTTCACTCAAAATGGTGCTTCTAAATTTTATTCACGTTGCTATATGTAACTTTCATTTATTCATTTTAACTGCTGTCTAGTATCCCATTATCAGTACACTGCAATTGACTTATCCATTTTCCTTTTGTCCCCCCTCCCTTTTGCACCTCCCTCCCACTTGCCCTCCTCACCCCTCTAGGCTGTTGCAGAGCCCCGGTCGAGTTCTGTGAGTCATACAGCAAATTCCCGTTGGCTATCTGTTTTACATATAGTCGTGTATTTGTTTCCATGCCACTCTCTCCGTTTGTCCCATCCTCTCCTTCCTCCCACCGTGTCCCTAAGTCTGTTCTCTGTGCCTGTGTCTCCACTGCTGCCCTGCAAATTGGTTCATCAAGACCATCTTTCCAGATTCCATATATATATGCATTAATATCTGATGTTTGTTTTTCTCTTTCTGACTTACTTCACTCTGTATAATGGACTCCAGGTTCATCCACCTCATTAAAACTGACTCAAATGCATTCCTTATTATGGATGAATAATATTCCATTGTATATATGTACCACAGCTTCTTTGTCCATTCATCTGTTAATAGACATCCCTTTTTTACTGATAATAAAGATAAAGAATGATGCTATGTTCTTGTGAAATCTGTAAGAATTTCTTTAGCATTCATATCCTGAATCAAAATTGCAGGGTTGAAGGGTGAACATGCCTTTAACTTTACTAGATATCACCTGCCAAACTGCTCTCTAAAACAGTTATACAAATCTATAATACTATCAGCAATGTGTAAAATTTCCTATTTCTTTAAATCCCGAGTAACCCTTGGTACTGTTACATTTATAATTTCCCCCCGTCTGATTGGTGTGAAATGGAATCAATATTAGCCAGGATCCAGTTAGGACATCAGATACCCCACAAGGTACTTCAGACAGAGGGAATTTAATACAGGCAATTGGCTGCATAGAGGTTGGGGAGCTGGTAGAACAAGAAGGAAACACAGAGATCAAAGGTGATAATTGCGGGAAGCAGGCACCACTCTGAGGTGAGGGTGAAATTAGGACCTGAAAGCGCTGAGTGAGGGTTCTGGGGCACTCAGAACCTGGAAAGAGGGTTGCCCCCAGCTGTTGCTGGTATCTTGGAGGAGTCTGCAGAGGCTGGGTTTGGGAGTGCAGAAAGAAAGTGGAGACTGGAGCCAGTTGCTGCTGCTGCCCCTGTGGGCTGGTGCTCGCAGGGAAGGAAGAAATAGGAAACCAGTCCTGTCTCCCCTTGCCCTGCCTGCCAATCTTTGAGTGCCTCCCATAGCGGGAACCTAACAGGAAGCCAGCTAGACTTGGAATCTGGGAAGGGGAGTGTGCAGAGTATAGCCCCAGCAGCAAGAGCAGACAGCAGAAGCGTGGATTCGGGCTGAGAGACATTAAGTAAACAACTTGCATAGCATCTCACTGTGTACATATTTCACCTAAGTTCTTTCCATTTTTATGAGCAGCTATTTTAAACGGTGCTCCACAAACACCTTTGCACATATGTTTTCCTTAGAATAAGTTTCTGGAGGTAGAATTACAGAGTCAAAGGGAATGCATATTTTTTGAGACTTTTGATCCAGACTGACAAAAATCACTGGGGGTGTAGGTTTTGAAGGAAAGGGAGTCCCTCCCATGGTGTATTCCTGGAAACTGCATCACAGAGCAGATGGCGACAGAGAAGATAGTCTTTCTACACTGGAGTGCTGTGTTACCTAGGGATTGCTTTCTTTCCAAGGAAAGAGTGCTAGAAAATTACAGTTCTGACTATCCTACGTCACTAAAAGAGAAATACAACCCTAAACTTCTATGTCATTTACACTAGCTATTTTGGCCTCTGAATTCTGTGAAAGAGATATAAATATCCATTATCCATAGAAAAGCCACTGTGAGTGATAAGTTGTACCTACAATTAGAGCACACTAGAATATAATTCCATAGTATCATTCATATAACTTGCCTCCAAATGATATATCCCCACACTAAATGCTCAGTTTAATTACCTGAGGATTTGTTGACTTAATTGGGCTTACAGGGGCCAGGAGTGAGAATGAGGAATATGGGAGACTGAAAGGGGAGGCTAGAGGGGGCATAGAGAGGGTGAGTTTAGGAGGGTGGAGAGTGAGGACCAGCTAGCACATGGGCGTTCTGGAGAAATTCAGGGAAGGAGGGCAGCATGGGGATGAAGGTGGGGCAGGGCTGAAGAAGAGCCTTGCCCACATCACAGTATACCTAAGATGACTCTCCTGGCCCAGATTTCATGGCCCATGTTTCTGCTCAGTTCTGTCAAGAGCATGAATCGCTAATTAGATGATTACAATCAGGAGTAGCAGGTAATCAAGAGGCTGGAGCCCCTGTTGATTGGGGGCAGGTATCCATCTCCAAAGGAGCTGCTTCTCTCAGTACCCACCTTGGAGCGGGCTCCTGCAGAGCAAACTGGATACTGTGGTGGCTCTGACTGGGCACTGTGAGCAATGCAGGGTCTGGACATTGAAGAAAGCTCCTGATGATTTCTCCAGCTCTGGATGCTTTCTGAAATGCATGTCCAGGGCAGTTGGGAAAATGACCCTAAACTCTTCTCCAGCTCTGGCTCCTCTCTGAATTGCCTCCTGGATATCTCTAGCTGGATGCCCCATAGGCACCTCGGTATCATCCTGCCCCCGGTCAGGCGGGACCTGTCAGCTTGGCACACCACGAAACACTCAAAGCCCCATGCGGATACTCAAGACATATTGATTAGAGGAAAGAATACAGTTCAAAAGCAAAACCCGTCACCACCTGCAAACAGTTCCGCCTCTGGGTTGCCCTGTCTGTCACTAAGATCACCATCGACACTGTCAAGTTGTCCCTCCATCTTCCTCCTTCTCACACCCTGCTGGTCAGAAGTCCTCTCCATTCTGCAGCGATTTCTCCTGCATCCATTCTCCACATTTGCCATCCCAGACTGCCCGAGATTAGTCTCCTTCTGTGCTCTGTGCGACTCTTCCACCTCCTGGTCTAAAGCCTCCTGTGGTTCAGCATAAACTCAGGCTTCTTTGTCCGGCCTTCAAGGTCCATTGCTGGCCACCGTCATCCTTCTGCCTCTGAGTGTCACCTGCTCCTGCCAAGCTGGCCTCATGCTTATTCCTCAAACATGGGTTTACTCGTCCTTATATCTGGGCTCATATCGCTGTCCATACTCACCTCTCTTCATTGACTAATCCTGGATTTGATTCTCTATCCCAGCACTAAGTTGGGAATCCGGTTGAACTCACACTATAATACCCACTGTATGTTGTCATGTATGTCTAATGATGATGCGAAAGCTGAGGCTCTGTTGTGCTCAGAGACGGTCAAGGCCACACAATTGGCATGAGTAATAGCCACCAACCTACTGGCTGTCTTCCATGTTTTAGGTATTCTTCTTGGGATTTTGCATGCTTTATTCTATTCTCCCAACAAATTTATAATACATCATTCAAATGAAGATACAGCATTAAAGGATTCCACATCAGCTGTACTCATTGCCAGGTAGGACTGATGGAAGGGATTGGCTCAGTTATGACTGGAAGAACAGGGGCTTAGAATCCTGCTGAGGACACTATGGGTTACCTTGTGGGTCTGGGTTCTTGGAGAAGGTGAGAGGAAGGAAAGGGGAGATGCAAAGGAAAATCTCCCTCCATTTGTGTCAAATTATTTCTCTCCTGGAGGAAGTTGAGATAAATAATGGGGGTTTAATTTAATTTGATTTTTTAAATTAAAAATTTTAAATTTAAATGTAGTTGGTTTACAATGTTGTGTTAACTTCTATTGTATAGCAAAACGACTCGTATGTATACATATACATATACTCTTTTGCATATTCTTTCCCATTACGGTTTATTAAGGGTATTGAATATAGTACCTTGTGCTATACAATAAGACCTTGTTGCTTATCCATCCTATATATAATAGCTATATATAATACCTATATAATAGCTTGTATCTACTAACCCCCAATTACCAGTCCAACCCTTCCTCTGGTCCCCTCCCACCTGGCAATCACAGTTCTGTTCTCTGTGTCTGTGAGTCTGTTTCTGTTTCATAGAAGTTCGTTCATGTCCTATCTTAGATTTCACACAGAAGTGCTATCACACGGTATTTGCCTTTCTCTTTCTGACTTAATTCACTTAGTATGATAATCTCTATCTGCATCTTGTTGCAAATGGGTTGCTTTTTAAAGGTATTAATACAGATTCTGATGTAGTGTGGCTCAGGTGGGCCTGGGATTCTGCATTTCTAACAAGCTTCCAGGTGATATCTGTGCTGCTGGGCCCCACCTTCTGACTAGCAAAGGTGTAGGAAAGCTCAACCTGTGGCAGTCGGCGACTGGGTCTGGGGTGATCTGTGGCCAGGGTCCAAGATCAGTCTCTGCCTGGGGAACTGGGTCAGTCCATAACTGAGAAGTTAGGAGTTGACTTTGACCAACAGTGCATCTGCCCTCCAGCCCTAGAGCCATGAGTGAGCAGAAAGAAGAGTTGTCCCTGCAGTAAACGTGGGAGGGAGAGCAGATGGGGGAGGGATTCCTGAGTCAGCAGAGAGAGTTGGCTCTTGAGAAACTGTCCCATCTCCTGGGAAGGGTTTGGGTAAGAGAATATGCTCCTTTCCTGCAGAGAGAATTCCTCCTTCCTCTGTTGCCCTGTCCCCCCTCCCATCTGCCATATGGTCCTGACAAGGACACGTATGGGCAGCGCCCCATCTAGGGGTCTTGTCCTCAGGGTTCAATGGCCAAATGTGTGTCAGTTTGGGAGGGGGACAGCATGAATAGAGAGAGGGAATAGTTGTTCTAGACTAGGAAAAAAAAAGGGAGGAAAGAAATCAACATGTATTGAACTCCTGTGTACAAGGCACAATACCATGTATTTCTATATTAGCCAACCCTTTGATCTTCCCAATGATGTAAAGAACTTTTTTACCTTGTTTTACAGATAAGGAAGTAAAGGCCTATAGTGGCTGAAGCACCTATCCACGGTCATTCGAGTTCTGGTAACACGAGATCAGGCTTGAACAGATTGTATTGGAGGGGCCCATGGTGTGGCTGGGGAAAGTGGCCAGGTGCAGTGGTAGAGGTCCTGGGATTGTTGTATGAGGGGTTGCAGAGAGAGAAGAGATCATGGCAGGGCCCACTCTTACTCCTCAGGAATCAGGATCCCCAGGGTTTAGCTGGGGATACAGATTATGCTTCCCAACCTCCTATGAAGCCGAGTGTGGCCATGTGCTAAGTCATGGCTAGTGAGGAGGGAGGGGAAGAGGTCCCTGAAGACCTTTACCACTTTTCACTCCTCTCTCCTTCCTGCTGGCTGGAACAAGGCTGTGAAGCTCAGCCAGCTCTTTTGTGTCATGAGGCAGTAGGAATCTGAGCCCAGATGAATGCAGCCACCAAACTCATCTAGACTTCTAGAGTCCCTACCTGCAAGAGACAGGAAACTCTGTCTTATCTAAGCCACGGTTCGTTTGTTTCTTCTGTAAACTGAAAACAGTCGTAACAAGTAGAAAGGTCAAGGGCATATTCTTCATCCAGGGCTGCAGTTCTCAAACCCGGATGCACTTAGAATGCTTAACTCTCTCCAGTATCAACTGAATGAGACTTTCTGGAGGGTGCAGGGCTAGGCATTGGTATTTTAGGCTCCCCAGATGCTTCTGGTGTGTAGCCACTGATCATGAAAGTTGGAGGAGAATCAGGAGAGTAGCTGTGAAGCCAAAGGAGGAGAGAATTTGAGAAAGAAAACAGGTAGGTATCAACAACAAATGCCTCAATTGGAAGCTGAGAAGAAGCCACTGAATTAAGTCACCAGGGATCATTGGTGACTTGACTGAGAGGGGTGAAGACACGGTACTGTTTGAAATAGGCCAAGGGGGGTTGAGTGCCCAGGAAATATAAGAAATCTGCTAGTGAAAGGAAAAAAAGAGGCACTTAGCTTGATGGGATGAAAGTGAAAGTGAAGTTGCTCAATCTTGTCTGACTCTTTGCGACCCCATGGACTGTAGCCTACCATGCTCCTCTGTCCATGGGATTTTTCAGGCAAGAGTACTGGAGTGGGTTGCCATTTCCTTCTCCAGAGGATTTTCCAAACCCAGGGATCGAACCCGGGTCTCCCTCATTGTAGGCAGACGCTTTACCATTTGAGCCACTAGGGAAGATACTTGATGGTATAGTGTCTCAATTTTATGATAATGACTTAATAGCCTGGAGTTGTGAAAGGGCAGGCCCTGTGCTAAGCCCTTTCCAGGCTATCACCACCTCATCTCCCAGAACTCCTTTCTCTGAGATGGGGACTACAATTTCTGCCGTACAGATGTGGAAACTGACATGCAAATACGAAAAGACTGGCTCAAGATCAAGCAACTGGTAAGTAATGGGATCTGAACTTGAATCCAAGTCCGCCTGATACAAGCTAGGACCACTCTGGGAAGGCCACCGTTAGTATCAGGAGATCTTGAGCCTTTTTGTTGCCGGAGGGCAGAGCAGAGGTTTTGTGGGGGTTTTTTTGGCATGTGGGATCTTGGTTTCCTGACCAGGGATGGGAACCTGTGACCCCTGCAGTGCAGAGTCTTAAACACTGAATTGCTAGGGAAGTCCTAGGTGTAGATTTTTGAGGAAGTGTGTTTCCTCTTGACTGCAGGGTTGCCCTTAGGTGGGAGGAGGAAACTTCTCTGCCTGCAAGGAGGGGGCTGTTGAGAGGAGGGAGGTCAAGCTCTCCCACAGCACCCTGATCTCTTCAGGAAAGGAGGCTGTGTCACAGCAGGGCCACAGCCACAGGTAGGGACTCACTGACCTGGAACTGCAGTGGTTTGTCTTCTGCCGGAAGAGAGGGGGGTCAGCCTGCCTCTGACATGAATTTGAAGCCACGGGGCCTGGAGAGAGAACCCGATTCCAAGCTCTGATAGTGTGAAGCCATGCAGAGCTGATTATTAAATGTCCAAGGACACAGCTACTGATGGAGACGTAGGCGGGCTGCCCCCACCTCCCATTCCCAGGACAGCCTGCCCACTGGATCCTGTTGGGGCTGCAGATGAATTTGCCACAATCCCTAGCTCTTTGATTCAAACAGCCATCCCTGGAGAGGAGCCCTAAGGGAGAGCATCCAGCCTACCCACATGTTCTGTGGAAGAGATCTGGCTGCCCGCTGCCTGCACCACCTTTCAAGCCTCCCCGAATTATTGAGTCAAGTACTGGGGGCTCAGAATGTCTCAAGTTCAAAGACTCGCAGGCTGGAACCAGACGTCTGAGGGAACTTCAGACACATTAGTGGGAGGAATATTAAGACATGGCAGGCCAGGTTTATCGGGAGACTGGATAGGGATCAGAAGGAATACATTTTTCTTCTGTGAGCTGTGGAGCATGGGGCTCATCCTTCTGATGTCTGGGCCCTCAGTGGGTCTAACTTTTATGCAGTTTTCTTGGCTGTGAGGCTTGCATGGGAGGGGGTGAAGTGTAGAGGTTTGGGCCTGCAGAGGTCCGTGGAGCCCTGGGATGGGGGTCAGTGGGCCGTGAGGCGGGGAGGGTGAGTAGGGATCCGGAGAAAAGTGAGCAGAGAATGCTGCTCACCTGCCCTGTCTGCCACAGGGGAAGCTCTGGTTTTAATTTTTTATAAATTGAGGTTCCCAGCAATGTCATGTTTCACTTGAAAAATGGTCTTTATTGGCTTTAAAAAATCTTCAACGTGGTGGCAAGTTATTGGAGTGAGAAAATGGGTTTGGGGCCTGGATCTGGCTTTGGTTAGCTGTGTGACTTGACGCACACTAGGCACATGGCTTAACCTCTTTGAGCTTGTTACCTGTAAAACGGAATAGTGAAGTCCTTCCTAATGGGAAGATTCCAAAGACCCAGTGAGATAGTGTATATGAAGCTCCTAGAACAGGGTGGGGCATGATGCTGTTTGTGATGGAGGAAAGAATTCATTTTCAAAACTGTTATGTTCAGAGAGGGAATTGAAACCAAGAACTCTAGAGCTTAATGTGGCAAAGCTCTTGTGCAGCTATTAGTGTGTGATGATTCTGCCCAGTCCCTTTCTAATGTCAGGTGCAGAAACAAGGCCTGGAGAGGCATGTGACTTGCCCAAAGCCTGGCAGATGCTTCTTGCTGAAGAGGAATTCCAACAGAGAAGAAGTCGTGGGTCAGGGTCTCAGTGCTACTAACTTATTTATTTGTTTTTCCTACAAATAGCTACTGAGCCCCTAGATATATGCCAGGAATATCCTAGATGAGAGATTCTCGTCATTGGAGGTCTGTGTCAGGAACCGCTTAGCATGACACTCCAAGTCTGTCCCAGTCTGGCCCTTGCCTTTCTTTCTAGATCTGTTTCAGCCACTGCCTGTTTCTACAGTGTGATCTGGAATCAAGAAACTTCTCATTGTTCTTTGAATTCATGAATCTTTTTTTTGTTTGTTTATTTCTTTATTTTTGGCTGCATCGGGTCTTAGCTGTGGCATATGGGATCTTTTCATTGCGAGGATTTCTCTCTGGTTGTGGTGTGCAGGCTCCAGCAGTTGCAACACATGGGCTTAGTTCCCCTGTGGTACGTGGGAATCTTAGTTCCCCGGCTGGGAATTGAACCTGTGTCCTCTGCATTGCAAGGCAGATTCTTAAGCACTGGACCACCTGGAAAGTCCCTCATGAGCCCTTTAACTTGCTGCTCCCTCTACTGGAGACGCCCTTGTCCACCCCTCCACCTGGAAAACTATTCATTTGTCAAAGCTAATGTCACCTTCTCTGGGATGCCTTTCTCACTCACCTCCAGATACATTTTGTTTTATATTTGTATAATCAAATTTTCATTACATTTCAGCATTTCTGAGTTTTTATATAACTTCCTTAAGTTCAACACAGCTAGTTGCTATCTGAATCAGGATTTGAACATGGCCCTTTCTGACACCAAACTCATGAACATAACCACAAGAACACATGGTTCCTTCTGTGGGTTCCCAGAGCACTCCTGCTCTGTCAGGGGACTCATCTCATTTAACTGTATTCACTTGTGTGTGAGATTTCTAGGCAGAAGGACAGCCTGGGGGACATTGTGCCTTTTCAGCAAAGAACCGACAGGATGGATGCTCATGAGGTAATACCAAAGGTAATTAATTTGCTTGGTTCTGGGTTAGCCTCTCAAATTTTATGATATCGCTTATTACTCATGACAGTCATAACTCTTGATGATTATCACAATAATAATCAGTTCAGTTCAGTTCAGTCACTCAGTCATGTCCAACTCTTTGCGACCCTATGAATCGCAGCACGCCAGGCCCCCCTGTTCAACACCATCTCTCGGAGTTCACTCAGACTCACGTCCATCCAGTCCGTGATGCCATCCAGCCATCCCATCCTCGGTCATCTCCTTCTCCTGCCCCCAATCCCTCCCAACATCAGAGTCTTTTCCAGTGAGTCAACTCTTCTCATGAGGTGGCCAAAGTACTGAAGTTTCAGCTTTAGCATCATTCCTTCCAAAGAAATCCCAGGGCTGATCTCCTTCAGAAT
>SJYF01000057.1:8704846-8716918 GCA_006410515.1 Procapra przewalskii | reverse complement strand
GGCTCCCCCGTCCCTGGGATTCTCCAGGCAAGAACACTGGAGTGGGTTGCCATTTCCTTCTCCAATGCATGAAAGTGAAAAGTGAAAGTGAAGTCGCTCAGTCGTGTCTAACTCATAGCGACCCCATGGACTGCAGCCTACCAGGCTCCTCCGTCCATGGGATTTGCCAGGCAAGAGTACTGGAGTGGGGTGCCATTGCCTTCTCCAAAATAGGGCACAGATGAACTTATTTGCAAAACCGACGTAGAGTCACAGATGTAGAAAACAAACTGATGGCTACCAGGGGATAAGTAGGAGAGGGATAAATTGGGAGATGGGGATTGACATACACACACTGCATGCTGTGCTTAGCTGCTCAGTCGTGTCGACTCCTTGTGGCCCCGTGGAATATAACCTGCCAGGCTCTTCTGTCCATGGGGATTCTCCAGGCAAGAATACTAAAGTGGGTTGCCATGCCCTCCTCCAGGGGATCTTCCCAACCCAGGGATTGAACCCAGGTCTCCATCATTGCAGGTGGATTCCTTACCATCTGAGCCACCAGGGAAGCCCAAGAATACTGGAGTGGGTAGCCTATCCTTTCTCCAGAAAACTTCTGATCCAGAAATCTAACCGGGGTCTCCTGCATTGCAGGTGGATTCTTTACCAGCTGAGTTACCTGGGAAGTCCATATACATACTACTATATATAAAATAGATGACTAATAAGAACCTACTGTATATCACAGAGAGCTCTACTCCATGCTTTAATTTCCTATATGGGAAAAGAATCTAAAAAAGGAATATATATAAAACTGATTCACTTTGCTGTACACCTGAAACTAACCACAACATTTAAATCAACTGTACACCAATAAAAATTAAAAAAAAGAATAAAGAAAGGGTGACATTATGCTGAAACCTGAAGTGGTTTACCATTTTTAGTATCTGTTACTGACTTTTTGCCTATTTGCTTTGTGCTGTGACAGTCCCAGCTTGACCATATAGGGACAAAGAAAACTCTGCTGTCTGATGTAGAGAAGAAACTGGTGATGGAAGCTTGACATCTACTCAACAATAAGGAAGAAGGTGGTCCTCCCCCTATTCCCCACTTTTCCTCTGATTATAAACTTGTAGCCCACTAAGTTCTTGAGGTACAGCATGCTCTTGCCTACCAGCTTGTAAGCCTCAAAGCATCCTATTCTAAGTCACTTCTTACCTATCATTTTGCCTCATGCTGAATTCTTTCTGTACTAAGACATAAAGAACTGGAGCTCCTGAGAGCCCTTGAGATGCACTTCTAGGTTTCAGGAAGGGGTTGAGAACAGGGATGAGAGCAGGAGTTGGGAGCCAGAAGTGACCAGGAGAGAGGACGCACCCCTTGAAAATGGTAGGAAGTATTGGGAAGAAGCCTGTTCTTCCCCTAGATAGTTGGGATGGAGAATGAGGCTATTTCTGTGGATAGTAGGGGAGAATGCTTCAGAAGAATTAGACATTACCTTCGGGGGAGCTGATACTAGGGATGGTCCTGCATCATTTTCTGCCTGGACTTCTGCACCTTAAAAATGTGAACTTCATAATAACCAATGAAGCCGCTAGAACTTAAGTTCTGTTTGGCATATCTTCAGAATGCCCATTGCATAGGTAGGTGTACTCCTCAAAGCTGTTCTCATAGATTTGAAAAGTTAGACCATTTCCCCACACGGCAGTAAAGTGATGTGAGGAAAGGGCTGCTTTGTCTAAAGTATCCAAAGTCACCATCTGGGCTTGAGACTTGTCTGGATGACTTCACTTTTTTCGAGTACTTAACATGTGCCCTGTCCTCCATGCATATTAACTCTTTAAATCCTCAAAACAACCCATGAGGTTTGTTGTTCAGTCACTCAGTCGTGTCCAGCTCTTTGGGACCCCATGGACTGCAGCATTCTAGGCTTCCCTGTGCCTCACTATTTCTTGGAGCTTGCTCAAACTCATGTCCATTGAGTCGATGATGCCATCCAACCATCTCATCTGCTCTCACACCTTCACCTCCTGCCCTCAATCTTTCCCAGCATCAGAGTCTTTTCCAATGAGTTAGTTGGCTCTTTGCATCAGATGGCCACAGCATCGGAGCTTCAGCTTCAGCATCGGTCCCATGAGGTTGGCCTTGTCCAGTTTTTATGCAGGAGGAAAGAGAGGCTTATAAAAGCCCAAAGTCATGCATCTAGGAGGTGGCAGGGCTGGAATGTGAACCAAGATTCATTTTTCTCACAAACCTTTGCTTGGCTTATTGTGACCACAATATCCTTTGTCCTTAGAAAAGACTGCTGGGTTCTTAGATCCATCCGTTGGCCTAGGAATTTCCTCTTCAAGGCCAGGAATTCTTACACTTGAGTTGCATCAGGGTCACCAGGAAGATCTCTCCAAGCAGATTGCTGGGTTTCACCACCAGTCTCCAGGTGGAGTCTGAGAATTTGCATATCTAACAAGTTCTCAGGTGACCCGAGTAGCTTTTCTGAGGACTAGAGTTAAGAATCACTGTGCTGGGGTGACCTTTTAGTTTGCCAGGTAACCTGGGCATTGTCCCCAAGTCCCGTGGTTGCGCTCTGCTGTGCTCCTGCAGCCAAGGATCCAGGCTGCACAGGACTTGATCTGTCCTCCTTTCAGACTGGGTTCTGGATGGCTGTTCTGTCATCCTGTCCAGTTCCCTAGCCCTGTTAGGGCCTGGCTTGGCCTGTTTTCAGGGTTTTCCTTCCTCCTTGTAGGCGCATCCACAACTTCTGTGGATTGGGCTGCATACCAACACTTCTGAGAACTGCTGGGCTGGAGGGGAAGGGAAGCAGAGCCTGGAAACTAAAAGGAGGGACACCTCTTCTCCCTCCCTCTGAGAGCTGGCATAGAGCTTGGGGGACTTGTGGGGTTGTGCTGACTTAGGGATTCAGATGGCCTCTGCATCAGTTCAGTGGCTCCTCCCCTCCCCCTGCCTTGCACAGACATCTTTCATCTGGGAGACAGACAGATTGGAATTCTAAGCAGAAAGAAAAACACCTTAATATATCAAGTGTCTTTTGGTAGTAGTTTAAAGGGCCCAAGAGACAGACTGTCAAATGCAGTCCCTGGATACCCAGACCGATATGCCTCCGCTGCTGATGTCTGTCTCTTATCTCTACAGCCGGAAGGAGAGCAGAGTCATGTGATGTGTGAGTGTGTGCCTATGTGCACAAGTGGGGAGAGCTGCCTTTGATAAAGGAGGAATTCAAGGATCAGGCATAGGGTGCCTGCCTGTTGTAAAGCTCTGTGGAGCAGGGGTGGGGGCAGGCCCACAGGGCTCTGGGGCTGGAGGCACTGTCACAACAACTTCATGAGGTGGGGACTGTCACTGTCCTCTGCTTTACAGAATCGGAAGCACAGAGAAGTCACTTGCTTGTAGTCACTCAGTGGGTACGGGGCAAAGATGAGATTTGGACAGACGTGTCACCAAAACAAGGTATAGGGATGGCCAATAAGCACATGGAAAGATGCTTATTAGTCATCAGGGAAATGCAAATTAAAACCACAATGAGATACTACTGCATACCCACGAGAATGGCTAATCTGAAAAATACCTGACCATATCAACTGTCTACAGAGACATGGAGTCACTGGAACTCTCAAATGCTGCTGGGAAAAGTAGAATGGGGCAACCACTTTGGAAAACTCTGTGGCAGTTTCTTAAAAAGTTAAATGTACACCTATCATTGGACCTGCGATTCCTCTCCCAGATATTTATCTAAGAGAAATGAGAGCACATCCACGTAGAGTCTTGGCCATGAATGTTCTCAGAAGCTACATTTGTAAGCCCCAAACTGGAAGCAACCTAAATGTCAGCCAACAGGTGAATTGATACACAGTGGCAAACACATACAATGGAATAATACTAGACAGTGAAAAGGAAGTAAAAAAGATGGCAGAGAGCCAACGAATTGATGCTTTTGATCTGGGGTGCTGGAGAAGACTCTTGAGAGCTCCTTGGAAAACAAGGAGATCAAATCAGTCAGTCTTAAAGGAAATCAACTCTGAATACTTTTGGAAGGACTGATGCTGAGGCTGAAGCTCCAATACTTTGGCCATCTGATGTGAACAGCCGACTCATTGCAAAAGACCTTGATACTGGAAAAGATTGAAGGCAGAAGGCGAAGAGGGCGACAGAGGATGAGATGGTTGGATGGCATCACCAATTCAATAGACAGGAACTTGAGCAAACTCCAGGAGATGGTGAGGGACAAGGAAGCCTGGTGTGCTGCAGTCCGTGGGGTCACAAAGAGTCAGACACAACTTGGCAACTGAATAACAACGAGATGGGTTGAACTATTGATATTGCAACGGTGTGAATATGTCTCTAAATGATAATGCTTAATGAAAGAAGCCAGACGTAAAAGAATGCATTCTATTTATATAAAATTCAGGAAAATGCAAGCTAATCTATAGTGACAGGAAATGGATCAGTGGTTGCCTGGATGGGGCTATAGGGAATGAGGAGGGCCTGGAGAGGGGATCAGAAAGGACACAAAGAAATATTTAGGGGGATGGAGATGTTCATTATCCTAATTGTGGTGATGATTTTAAGGGTGTATACATATGTCCAAACATCAAATGTGTACTTTAAACGTGTACAGTTTATTGTATTAATATACCAATTATGCCTCAAAAAGGCTGTTAATTAAAAAAAAAAAAAAAAAGCAAACAAGGGCTTTCCAGGCAGTCTAGTGAGCAAGACTCCGCTCTTAACTGCAGGAGATGAAGATTCCTGGTTGGGAGACTGCCGTACGGCACAGCCGAAACAAGTGAGCAAGCAAGCCAGGCTGCAGTCTGTCTCCAGAGCTGCTGCACCTTTGATGCTGTGCCTCAGAGATCAGGCTGGCTATCCTGGGTAGATAACAACAGCAACCTATTCTGTGGTCATCACTTGCCGTGGTTTAATCCTCCCATTTGTCAGTCCTCTTCAGGCAGGACCTATCTAATGATGCTCGTTTAATGGATGTGGAGAAGTTAATGACATATGCAAGGTCACACGGGTGGGACATGAGAGGAAGGCAGACCCACGCTCTTCACCCCTCAAGAACGGAGACAAAGGGGGTGGCAAGCCCAGCGGCCTCCACAGGCTTTGGTCAGGGCCCAGCAGCAGGCCAGTCAGCCCGGTAGACTCCCCCTCTGAAGGAGTTCAGTCAGGCCTCTAAATGTCCTTCCAGTTCTTGGCATCCAATGAGTCTGTGAAACAAAAAGCAAAAAGCAAAAGAGACTTCCATCGCTTACAGGGCCAGTCACTGCGCGGACTCCTTTGTCTGTCTCCTATTGATTTGCTTGGCTCTGGCTGCACTGAATCTTCACTGCTGTTCATGCTGGTCTCTGGTCACAGTGAGTGGGGGCTGCTCTCGAGCTGCAGTGCTGGGGCGTCTCGTGGCGGTGGCTTCTCGTTGCGCAGCATGGACTCTAGGGCCCTTGGGCTTCAGCAGTCGTGGTACATTTAAAAAGACCGTGATAAAATATCCATAACAGAAATGACCATGTAAATCCTTCATAAGTGTACGATTCAATGTCCTTGAGCACATTCACAAAGTGGTACAACCATCTCCACTGTATAGTTCCAGAACTTTTTAATCATCCCAAACAGAAACTCTGTCTCCGTTCAACACTAACTCCTTATCCTCCCCTTGCCCCACTCCCAGCTTCTCTCTTGGGAAAGTAACTGCTATTCTATGGATTTGCCTGTTCTTGGTACCACATATAAGTGTTGTGGTTTAGTCGCTAAGTTGTATCCAACTCTTTTGTGACCCCATGGCCTGTAGCTCACCAGGCTTCTCTGTCCATGAGATTTCCCCAGGCAAGAATACTGGAGTGGGTTGCCACTTCCTTCTCCAGGGGAATCTTCTCAACCCAGGGATCGAAGCCAGGTCTCCTGCATTGCAGGAGGATTCTTTACATCCTGAGCCGCCTGGGAAGCCCACCACATGCAAGTGGAATCATACCTAGCACATGCAAGTGGAATCTCCAAGTGGGGTCTTTAACCTTTCAATGGCAGGAGTGGGAGGAGATGGGATTTTGGACACTGTTCTATATAGGTAGTAAAATCTACTGTTTTCAGAGCAGAAGATGGGATGGGGAGTGTCCTCTGCTGGGACAGGTCCAGGCCTCTCCCTGAGGTGGACTTGGCTTCTGCTCCTGGCCAACCACTGTGTGGATGCACATGACTATTTATGTGTATGCTTTTGGCCTGGATCTCAAGTTTCCAAAACATATTCAGCAGGTGCCTCACGAGTTCTGCAAATGATTGATTTGAATGTCATTTAACTCCCTGGTGGCTTGGATGGTAAAGAATCTGCCTGAAATGTGTGAGACCCTGGTTTGATCATTGGGTCAAGAAGACCCCCCTGGAGAAGGGCATAGCAACCCACTCCAGGATTCTTGCCTGGAGAATTCCATGGACAGGGGAGCCTGGTGAGCTACAGTCCATGGGGTCGCAAACAGTCGGACATGACTGAGTTACTAACACTTTAACTTTCCCTTTACTTATTTAAAAATGGCTATAAGCATACCCATTCAAATGTATTGCAAATAAACACACCGAGTGGGCAGATTGTGTAGATCTTAGAATGGAAGGGGTCTTGATATCTTTATTTAATTAAGGAGAATACTATATTACAAGGAAGCTTATGGGAGATGTCTATTATTTGCAATAACTCCTCTGTGTGATTAGAGCTTTCCTATAAAGCATGGACATTTATTGGCCATTGAGGTAGATGAATGTGGCAAAATGTATTTCACAAAGATGGCTACAATAGCATCTTCCATCCCACATGTTCCTGTTATAATGTAAATGTTATGGATTGAATCGTGCTCCCTCCAAATTCATATATTGAAGTCCTATCTCCCAGCACCTCAGAATGTGACCTTATTTGGAAATGAAGTCATTGCAGATGTAATTAGTTAACATGAAGTCAGGCTGGAGTACAGTGGGTGCCTTATCCAATGTGACTGGTGTCCTTATAAAAGGAGAAATTTGGATGCAGGTGGAGAACACTTTGTGGAGCTGAAGGCAGAGATCCAGGTGATGCCTCTACAAGCTGAGAAGCACCAAAGATTGCGAGGAAACCGCCACATGTTAGGAGAGAGGCATGGGACAGAGTCTCCTTTTCAGTGCTCAGAGAGGCACCGGCCCCGCCGACCTCTTGATTTCGGACTTCCGGCCTCCAGAACTGTGAAATTGTTAGGGGAAGCACACTGATTGAGTGCCCACCCTGGCCAGGCACCATAGTAACTATTTGCATGAGTTGTTTTATGACAGGAGATCCTGATAAGGAATACGGAACTAATAAGCCACCCCCAACCGGAGGAGTCCGGGAAAAGTCAAAAGGAGACACCGCGTGTCCGTCCACTTCCCAGAATCCCTCTCGCTAGCATCCATCTTGGCTGAGCGATGTATGCGCCACCAGGAAAGACTCTGAATTAGAATGACTGGCCAAAGACCACCCGGAAACTAATCCCATCACCATAAAACCCAACATTTCGAGCCACGCAGCAGAGCAGTTCTCCTGGGTTCCCTTACCCTACTGCTCTCCACCAGGTGCCCTTTCCCGATAAAATCTCTTGCTTTGTCAGCACATGTGTCTCCTCAGACAATTCATTTCCAAGTGTTAGACAAGAGCCCAGTTTCGGGCCCTGGAAGGGGTCCAACTTCCTGCAACAAAATGATACATTTCTGTTGTTTGAGTCACTCAGGCTTGGTATTTTGTTATGGCAGCCCTAGCAAGCTAACACACAACCTGTACACCACTCTCATTTAGAAATGAGCTCTATGTCCCCTCCCTTGAAAATGGATTGCTTTTTTGAGTATTCAGACAAGTAGCATTCAACAGAAGTGATGCCCTATGACTTCTGAGGCTAGACCATAAAAAGTGATAAGGTTTCCGTCTGGCTTATTGGGCACTTGCTTTTGAAGCTTTCAGTCATCATGCGAGCCGGCTGGGTCCGCAGTCTGGGTGGGTGTCTAGGCGGTGTTGAGGAGGCAAGTTGATCACTCTAGATGTGGATGGAACTCGTAGGAGCAAGGAAGTGTCCTGGGGCAACACGGGGGATCCCAAAAGGCAAGAATGGGCTCTGGCCTTTGAAATCTTCTTTGGGTTGACCTACAAATTAACTAGACACAGCACCATGTCCAGATACAAATTCTAGAAAGGTACCCATAGTGTGGTGACTGGTTCTCTCTTCCCGCTAGGAAATCAGGTAATTAAGGACAATCCAAACTGAAGAGGGTTCGGGAATGGGAGGCCCCTTCTCACAGAAAGGCATATTCTGAGAGCCATCCCCAGGCGGAGTCCCTGAGCATCTTCTCTTTCCCTCTAGTTCCCCCTTTAGCAGTGCCTTCACTGAATTGCCATCACTTACCCTCAGGATGGTCTTTTATTGAGTCCCCTACTCTGTGCCAACCATTTTCTCTGCATTCTCTCATTCAGTCCTTGCAATGACTCTGCAAAAGGCCTTTATTGTCCTTTTACTCTATCATTCACATCTCAGGAGAGATCAATTAACCAAATTAATCTTATAAGGAAGTCTCAGTAGCATCATGAATATTTTCAGGCAAAAGAATAGTCTTTAACTATCTCAGAGGAAGGCCACCCCTTTAAGGAAGAAGTAACTGCCACCAGAATTTAAGGGGATTGTGAAATATTGAAATCTGCTAGGCTCTGGAATGGAAATTTCTTTCAATGTAGATCAGGCCTTGATTCAGGGGAATGGCCGAGACTGGCACCTGTGGTTCCCTTGGCAACCATCTTCTGGTTGGAAGGAACCAGAGTGTGGAGATGGGAATCACTGGGAACGCCTATGTGACTCACCCATAAGTAGGCAGAAAAGTTAAAAAGCTGCCACCAGTGAAGCTATGGGGCGAGTGGGGTGGGAGGGGGAAACAGCATTCTTTTCTTTCTTTTCATCAGCTTGCCAAGGTCTTGGGAGGGACTACAGATTTCAGGGAAATAGCAGGGAATGGCTGACTTCTGAGAAGACAGTCGGTAAGAAAGTTGTTCTCTTTCCATTGAAAGCATAGAAGTCTTCCAAGTTGTCTCTTTTTGCAGCACAAAGAGTGAAGGAGTCAGACAAAGGTACCCCCAAGAGTTTTCAGACAGCTGCACAGACGTAAGCCCAGAATTCTGAGCAGAGGCACAGCCCTGGCATTTACATGAACTCCTTTCAGTGGCAGGGAGAATGAAAGGAGAGAGAGCTACAGAAACGCCAGGAGTGAAGACTTCATCTGGAAGTCCAACCTTTGATCAAGTGTTGGTAGAGAGCCTGAGAATTTGCATCAGCCCCCATCTGAGGCTGTCCAGTCTGAGTAATAGGGATCAGCATGAAAGCTTATATGATGCATACTTGGCACCAAGCTCCTTTCTAAGGGCTTTCTAAGGGCTTTGGTTATTTTAATCTGCATGACAATCATGCAAGGTGAATTCATTGCTAGCCCCTTTTATGAGTGGAGAAATTGAGGCAACAGAGGAAATTGGACCACTGGGACAAAGCTGGTAAGCACTGGGGTCAGGATGCAGGTCCAGGCTGTTCAATGCGACCATCATGGGGTGCAGAGGAGGGTCAACTGGAGAAACAGAGCCTGGAGCAACAGAGACGTGATACTGGACTGCGCTAGGCCAGAGACGCTCAAGCTACATCGCGGCCTGAGCATAGACAACTTTTATCCCAGCAGACCCCCAGCACCCAGAGGGGCCCCTCCTCATCGTGGGCCCCTGGCCCAAAGCAAGAGAAATGCTTTTAAAGCCCAGGAAAGCAGGAACATTGCTCTGTGAAAACATCCCTTGCCTATAGGATAAAGTACAGATGCCCTGTTCTGTCACATGAGGCTTCCCTACCAGACCTTGTTCTACTTGCACCGGAGCTTCCCAGGCGACGCAGTGGTAAAGAATCCACCTGCCACTGCAGGAGCTGCAGGAGATGCGGATTCCCTCCCTGGGTCGGGAAGATCCCCCGGGGAAGGAAGTGGCAACCCGCTCCAGTGTTCTTGCCTGGAAAATCCCATGGACAGAGGAACATGGTGGGCTATCGTCCACAAGAGTCACAAAGAGGGGTCGCAAAGAGTTGGACACGACTGAGCCACCGAGCGTGCGCGCACTATTTACATCACTCCTTGCTGCCTTCCTGTTATTTGAAACCCTAAACTGTCCATGTCTCCCCTTTCTCCTGGCAGAGTCAAGCATGGCTCACCCCATCTCCCTGATGGCTGTCCTTCCCAGATGAAGCCACCACTTTGGTGAGCTGTCTCTGGAGAGAAGCATGTTTCCTCAGGGGGATCATAGGATCATCACAGATATGACCGATGCCAGAGCATAATGTAAAGCTGCAATAACCATAAACTCAACCATAATTTTAAAACATGAAAATAAGTGCTGGGTTCTAGGAAACAAGCACATGTGCTTTAATTGTCCAATAGACCCTCGTGTCCTATAAAGTGTGTGTGAAGCGAAGAACTCAGCTACACCATAAACTGGATATAAAATGCAAATGCCGGCAGGAAGAACGGGGCCGAGAAAGTCATCCCACCTCTGCCCCTACTCCTGTATGACTTCGGGCAAATAGCCTCTCTAAACCTCCGTTTCCTTGAGGGTCAGTCACCAGGTTTCAGCCACGGTGGTGTCGTGGGAATAGAACGAGACAGGCTAGGTCTCCAAGCAGAGTCCCTTGCTTTGCCCTTCCTGACCAGGGCCGCTGTTGCTTACTCACTCACGTGTGTCCGACTCTTTGTGACCCCAGGGACTGTAGCCTGCCAGACTTCTCTGTCCATGGAATTCTCCAGGCAAGAATACTGGAGTGGGGTGCCATTCTGACCAGCGGGAGGTATTAAATAACACTTAATAGCAACTATCCTTACCTACAGAGCGATCTTTCTAAGTTCTCTAGGTGAGAAGCTGGATTTGAGATAATTTTCCCTTCTGTGACATAGAGATGCTTAAAAGCTTTCTAGGTGCTTAGACTGTGGATTCTCCAGGTGTGATTCTGGGCTCACACAGGGCCTCCTGATAGGCTGCAGGTTAATCTGAAAATCTAAGTTCTTTATTTTTTCTTTTAAAAAAGATACAAATGCTGTGCAAAAGTCTATAGACTTTTGTTTTTGTATAATCTAGGGGTTACTAATTGGGTGAGTTATTAAAGATCACAGAAAATCACTATTTAAAAATAACCCTTATTAACTTATTTACAGTAAAAACCTAACCCTACCAACCCTTCTGACACCCTCCAACCACTCCCTCCCCACCAAAACCTAAGTGAAAAAGCCCTGTAGCCTTCTTGGTCTTTTTCCTTAAAAATTAAAAGGACAAACAAACAAGAAAAACAACTTTAATGGGATATAATTCACATATCACAAAATTCACTCACTTAATGTGTATAATACAATAGAGCTTAATATACTCACATATGTTAACAATTATTATGTTGTCTCTTTCCAATTTTTTGAAATCACAGAGCTTCCCAAACTTCCTTCCCCATCTGGAAAGTGGCAGCAGGTTGGGAGATAAGCCATGGATTTTTGCCTCAGCTGAGTGAGAATGATGAGATAGTTTGAGATCCTTTACTTGGAGTTGTTTGGAAAAATAGCTTGCATTCCTGACTTGAGCCACGAGGTGTCAGGCTCAGGGACTGGCAACCTTGCCTCACTTGGGGAACTTTTCTGCTCTCTGATGCTGTGCAGGGAAATGCAATGGACAGAAAAGTAGAAGTAGAAGTTCTCGTGGAATGATTCAGTTCAGTTCAGTCGCTCAGTTGTGTCTGACTCTTTGCGACCCCATGAATTGCAGCACGGCAGGCCTCCCTGTCCATCACCAACTCCCGGAGTTCACTTAGACTCACGTCTATTGAGTCAGTGATGCCATCCAACCATCTCATCCTCGGTTGTCCCCTTCTCCTCCTGCCCCTAATCCCTCCCAGCACCAGAGTCTTTTCCAATGAGTCAGCTCTTCACATGAGTTGGCCAAAGTATTGGAGTTTCAGCTTTAGCATCATTCCTTCCAAAGAACACCCAGGGCTGATCTCCTTCAGAATGGACTGGTTGGATCTCCTTGCAGTCCAAGGGACTCTCAAG
>SJYF01000057.1:8669645-8690141 GCA_006410515.1 Procapra przewalskii | reverse complement strand
ATGATCTTCATTTTCTGAATGTTGAGCTTTAAGCCAACTTTTTCGCTCTCCTCTTTCACTTTCATCAAGAGCCTCTAAAAAGCCTCTTCTTCTTTGCTTTCTGCCTTAAGGGTGAGGTCATCTTCATATCTGAGGTTATTGATATTTCTCCCAGCAATCTTGGTTCTAGCTTGTGCTTCTTCCAGCTCAGCGGTTCTCATGAGGTACTCTGCATGTAAGTTAAATAAGTGAGGTGACAGTATACAACCTTGATGTCAGTTCAGTTCAGTTCAGTCTCTCAGTTGTGTCCGACTCTTTGCGACTCCATGAATTGCAGCATGCCAGGCCTCCCTGTTCATCACCATCTCCCGGAGTTCACTCAGACTCATGTCCATCGATTCCGTGATGCCATCCAGCCATCTCATCCTCGGTCATCCCCTTCTCCTCCTGCCCCCAATCCCTCCCAGCATCAGAGTTTTTTCCAGTGAGTCCACTCTTCTCATGAGGTGGCCAAAGTACTGGAGTTTCAGCTTTAGCATCATTCCTTCCAAAGAAATCCCAGGGTTGATCTCCTTCAGAATGGACTGGTTGGATCTCCTTGCAGTCCAAGGACTCTCAAGAGTCTTCTCCAACACCATAGCCTTGACTAGATGGACCTTAGTCGGCAAAGCCTTGATGTACTCCTTTCTCAATTTGGAACCAGTCTGTTGTTCCATGTCCAGTTCTAACTGTTGCTTCTTGACCTGCATACAGATTTCTCAGAAGGCAGGTCAAGTGGTCTGGTATTCCCATCTCTTAAAGAATTTTCCACAGTTTATTGTGACCCACACAGTCAAAGGCTTTGGCATAGTCAATAAAGCAGATGTTTTTCTGGAACTCTCTTGCTTTTTCCATGATCCAGCGGATGTTGGCAATTTGATCTCTGGTTCCTCTGCCTTTTCTAAAACCAGCTTGAACATCTGGTTCAAATATTGAATGAATACGGTTCACATATTGCTGAAGCCTGGCTTGAAGAATTTTAAACATTACTTTAGTAGCATGTGAGATGAGTGCAATTGTGTGGTAGTTTGAACGTTTTTTGGCATTGCCTTTCTTTGGGGTTGGAATGAAAATTGACCTTTTGCAGTCCTGTGGCCACTTGATTTTAGGCACAACTAAAATTATTTATAATAAATGTCCACCTGCAGGTCACACAACAGAATATTAATATTGGTTCCAGCATTGGTGGTGGAGTGGGGACTGGGAAAGCTATAATTTATAAACCTTTCTATTACTATTTCAGTTGTTACCACAAGCATATATTCCTTTAACAGTTTGAGAAACATTCCATAAAAATCCCTGAAAATCAAAGGAGAGGTCCACTTTGATATGATGTCATGTGGCATGAAGTATGTAGGGTGACACTAAGTTGACGACACATCTGCAATGCCACGCAGCGTGTTAAGTGGTGGCTCAGGACCTTTTGTATATGGTGGCAAGTGGAAGAGCAGTGGTTCAAAATTTTTTGTTTAGTTACATGGTGGATGCTATGTTTGAATACCTGTTCGATGCCCAATTGGAGACTAGAATACACAGTTGAATGTATGGGTCTGAAGCTCAAGGAAGAGGGCCTGCCTGGTGATATACATACAAGAGCCATTGCTGCTAAGTTGCTTCAGTCATGCCCGACTCTGTGCAACCCCATGGACTGCAGCCCACCAGGCTCCTCCATCCATGGGATTTTCCAGGCAAGAGCACTGGAGCGGGTTGGCAAATGATAAAGCCATGGGGCTACGTGAGATATTTTAGTCAGCTTCCATTAGGCTATGCTGCAGTAACAAACAGCCCCTAAATTTCAGTGGTTCATAAACGTCGCGTGTTTATGCTCCCCTCTTTACCTCTCCTCTGGAGGTCAGATTCTTGTCTCTGTTCTGTCTTGAGCTGCACGTCTTCTTCATTCTAGCAGCTGGGCTGAAGAGGCAGCCTCTGTCTAGGACTTGTTGTCCTTAGTGAGAAGGAAGACAACAGAGGTAGACAATAGTAGCACTCGGTCTGCTCAGGTGTGGCGCTCATCACTAATTGGTTTCATGAGAACAAAGGGTTGGATATTATGTGCACGCCCCTTTCTCTCTAATATTCACATCTCCACCATCTGCCACCATGCCCTCCAGTACACACCTGTCTGCGATCTTAAATAAGTGGTCCAGATACATGATGTATGAACTGTCATGATGACTCTGGAGAGGGAGCATGTCTCCCTGGGTGGGGCACATGTGACCACATCCTTCCCTCTCCTATGTGTTAGCTGTGAGATTGTCAGGCTGATTCCAGCCATCCTTCCTCAGGGATATGGATGTCCTCTCCTGCCCGGATCTTGAGCTTCTTCCCCTGATTTTCTAGACAATACCACTGCTGGAGATTCTAGGTTTGGGGGAAGGGAATGGGAGGGAGTGAGCAGGCATCCCTGATGGAGCAGATAAAGAAAACCATTTGCCCTGAATCCCTAAAGAGTAAGGAAGAAAAGACAGTCCATCACAGGGAGAACAATAAAGAAGTAATGAGTGTGTGGTTGTGAGTGCTGTCTTTGCGGGTGGATGGTGAGGGCCACAGCAAGGGGAGGGGGCAGTTTTTTTGTGGGAGGGGAATATGGTGGCAAGGAGAAAAGCCAGAAATGAAACTCACAAAGTGGGTAGAGACCCAGCAACAGAATAGGGTCACCGAGGCACAGAGGAAGTCAGACAATGCAATGCTGACAACGAACAGAGACAGAGGTGAGATGAGATGGAGACGTAGAGAAATGGGAGTGTCAGAGAGAGCATAAGAAAGGCAGTTGGAGGGAGAGTCAGAGAGCTTTTCTTCCAGGGGCTTTCACTGCAGAAGCTGGAGTCCGGGCAGATGCTTTGAGGGACCGCCCCAGGTGGGTGTCAATCAGTGGGTGTTGGCAGGATAAGCCTAATCAATAGATGTGGGCACACGCCAAGGGCCAGCTGGAAGGTGCCAGCTGGTACCTTGCAGTCACCGAGGGTGGGTCAGTAACTATCAGCCTTCGATTCAATTAGGCAGTTTAAGAAACAGACTGATCAGTCCTGGGACGCAAGCACAGTGCTGGGTGTTGGGGCATGGGAAGAGTGGATGAGGCGGAGCCCAGGATTTCACAGGGGAATAAAAGGCCCCACTTAGCATTTGCTGGGTCAGCATGGATTGCCTACCTGAGGCCTCCCAGCCCCCCAGGAGGTAGGTATCAGTATTCCCATTTTCCAGAGGAAGAAATTGAGGCTCAGACAGGTGAAGTCAGTACCTGACAGAGCTGGGGTTTGCACCCAATTTCTTTGACTTTCCAAAAGTGCTGCACTGGCCCACGTGCATTGCCATGTCTCTGATCAGCAATGGGAGTTGTACAGGGGCAGATGCATAGGTGTACTGTTTATCTGATGGGGTGTCATTGGGGGAAGTGAGAAGAACTTCCAGAAGAATTCTTCCCAGAAGAACGGGTCAGAGGGCAGCCCAGGAGAGGGGACAGCCAGGGCAAAGGCCAGGTGTGTCCCAGGCTTAGCTTGTATTTTCCCTACCCAGTTCCTGGGATTGGCCTTTTGAAAGAACCCTGGTCTCTTCTGGTGGAGAGTGGCATTTAGGAACCAAGATTGAGATGCTTGGCGTGCTAGTTAGTTGCTATGAGAATTTCTCTGCTTCTCTGCCCTCTCAGCGGACAGAGCTAGGAGATGGAGGTAAGTATCTTTATATACAAATACCTACATGAATATATGTGTCAGTATACACACACTTCTCTACTGTCTTCATAGCTATATTTATTGATTACAAACTTTGGGTCCATCCTGATGCCTTCAATACCTCAGGGTTCATTCCAGCCTCCCTCTTTTTCATAGCCAACATTTTAGCAGGTGTGATACCAATCATCCACAGTGGCTGCATGTGCTAGGGCGAGATCGGTCCTTCCAGGATTGAGGCTGCCAGGGCATGCAGTTGGAGCCTCTAGATATGACCATGCTGCGAATGGCGTGGGGGACCTGACACCCATCTGGGGCATCTGGTAGAAGACAGTGACATCTGTAAACTGGTTCTGAGACCTGACTTGAGGACCTGACACCTTGTTTACAGTTCAGAGAGAAGGGATCTCAGAGGACAGTCTGCTGTTGCTGGGGGCTATTAGGAAGCCCAGGGCATCTCACCCACATGGGGAGGACAAACATGGGGTTATTCACTATTCATCAGTAGGAACTGGGCCAGAGAAAGCCTTCAAGCTCTCTTCTGCACAGAGCTAACTGGAGATGGCCAGCCACCTGCCCATTACCCTCAGTCTCTCTCACTACAGCTCCATGGCAGAGTCAGAACACAGGGCTGGCACTGCCACCTACCAGGAGCCTTGGCAGCATCCTGGCTGCAGCTTTGCCCCCCACCAGAAGGCAGAGAAGGATCTGCCTGGTGTCAGGAGCCCAGGAGACCATCATGTTCATGTCATGATGAAGTTCTGCTTCAGAACCACACATCCCTGCACCACCTCTGTGCACTCAGGTTGAAGTTTAACTCGGAGCATTTGCTAATACTTGGGGAATGAATGGATGTCCAAGAAATACCCAAGATGTAGGAAGGAGGGGAAAGCCAGACCACATTTCTATGTATACAGCTCTGAATCTAGTCTGATTTTTGCTGCCTTTTGAAAAAGTCCCTGTTATCCTTCAGTATCTGGACTCTGCACAGGACTGGTTCAGTTGATGCAGGGCACTCTTGTCACTCATCAGTTCAATTCAGTTCAGTTGCTCAGTCACGTCTGACTCTTTGAGAACTCATGGACTGCAGCACACCAGGCCTCTCTGTCTGTCACCAACTCCCGGAGCTTGTTCAAATTCATGTCCATCGAGTTGGTGATGCCACCCAACCATCTCATCCTCTGTCGTCCCCTTCTCCTCCTGCCTTCAATCTTGCCCAGCATCAAGTGGCCAAAGTGTTGGAGTTTCAGCTTCAGCATCAGTGCTTCCAATGAGTATTCAGGATTGATTCCCTTTGAGATTGACTGATTTGATCTCCTTGCAATCCAAGGGACTCTCAAGAGTCTTCAAACATCACAGTTCAAAAGCATCAGTTCTTTGGCACTCAGCTTTCTTTGGGCTTCCCTTTTGGCTCAGCTGATAAAGAATCCACCTGCAATGTGGGAGACCTGGGTTCAGTCCTTGGGTTGGGAAGATCTCTTAGTGAAGGGGAAGGTTACCCACTC
Organism: Procapra przewalskii; assembly: GCA_006410515.1. Classification (NCBI taxonomy): domain Eukaryota; kingdom Metazoa; phylum Chordata; class Mammalia; order Artiodactyla; family Bovidae; genus Procapra; species Procapra przewalskii. The sequence goes on along the minus strand of SJYF01000057.1, from coordinate 8,684,953 downwards.
CAATATTCTGGCCTGGAGAATTCCATGGACTGTGTAGACCATGGGGTCACAAAGAGTTGGACACGACTGAGAGACTTTCACTTTCAGCTTTCTTTATGGTCCAACTCTCACATCCATACATGACTCCTGGAAAAACCATAGCTTTGACTAGATGGACCTTTGTTGGCAAAGTAATGTCTCTGTTTTCTAATATGCTTTCTAGGTTGGTCATAGCTTTTCTTCCAAGGAGCAGGCTTATTTTAATTTCATGGCTGCAGTCACCATCTTTACCAAAAAGTAAAGTCCCTGACTGTTTCCATTGTTCCCCCATCTATTTGCCATGAAGTGATGGGACCAGATGCTATGATCTTAGTTTTTTGAGTGTTGAGTTTTAAGCCAACTTTTTCACTCTCCTCTTTCACTTTCATCAGGAGGCTCTTTAGTTCCTCTTCACTTTCTGCCATAAGGGTACTGTCATCTGCATATTTCAGGTTATTGATATTTCTTCTCTCGGTCTTGATTCCAGCTTGTGCTTCATCCAGCCTGGCATTCTGCATGATGTCCTCTGCATATAAGTTAAATAAGCAGGGTGGCAATATACAGACTTGATATATTCCTTTCCTGATCTGGAACCAGTCCGTTGTTCCATGTCTGATTCTAACTGTTGCTTTCTTGTGTGTGTGTGTGTGTGTGTGTGTGTGTGTGTGTGTGTGTGTTAGTCACTCAGTCGTGTCCAACTCTTTGCGACCCCATGAACTGTAGCCTGCCAGGCTCCTCTGTCCATGGAATTCTCTAGGCAAGAATACTGAGTTGGATTGCCATACCCTTCTCCAGAGGATTTTCCCAACCCAGGGATCAAACCCCGGCAGGGCAGACAGACTTTTTATCTTCTGAGCCAGCAGGGAAGCTTGGTTCTTTCTGACCTGCATTCAGATTTCTCAGGAGGCAGGTAAGGTGGTCTGATATTCCCATCTCTTGAAGAATTTTCCAGTTTGTTGTGATCCACACAGTCAAAGAACTTCCCTGGTGGCTCCGAAGGTAAAGAGTCTGCCTGCAATGCTGGAGACCCAGGTTCAATCCCTGGGTTGAGGAGATCTCCTGGAGAAGGGAACGGCAACCCACTCCAGTATTCTTGCCTGAAGAATCCCATGGACAGAAGAGCCTGGTGAGCCCCAGTCCATGGGGTCGCAAAGAGTCGGACATGACTGAGCACCTAACACATACAGTCAAAGGCTTTAGCGAAGTCAGTGAAGCAGAAGTAGATGTTTTTCTGGAATTTTCTTGCTTTTTCAGTGATCCGATAGATGCTGGCAATTTGTTCTCTGGTTCCTCTTCCTTTTCTAAATCCAGCTTGAACATCTGGAAGTTCATGTTTCACATACTGTTGAAGCCTGGCTTGGAGAATTTTGAGCATTACTTTGCTAGCATGTGAGATAAGGGCAATTGTGTAGTAGTTTGAGCATTCTTTGGCATTGCCTTTCTTTGGGATTGGAATGAAAACTGATCTTTTCCAGTCCTGTGACCACTGCTGAGTTTTCCAAATTTGCTGGCATATTGAGTGCAGCACTTTCAAAGCATCATCTTTTAGGATTTGAAATAGCCAAGCTGGAATTCCATCACCTCCACTAGCTTTGGTCGTAGTTATGTTTCCTATGGCCCACTTGACTTCACACTCCAGGATGTCTGGCTCTAGGTGAGTAATCGCACCATTGTGGTTATCTGGGTCAGGAAGATCTTTTTTTGTATAATTCTTCTGTGTATTCTTGCCACCTCTTCTTAATATCTTCTGCTTCTGTTAGGTCCATACCGTATCTGTCCTTTATTGAGCCCATCTTTGTGGGAAATATTCCCTTGGTATCTCTAATTTTCTTGAAGAGATCTCTAGTCTTTCCCATTCTATTGTTTTCCTCTATTTCTTTGCATTGATCATTGAGGAAGGCTTTCTTACCTCTCCTTGCTATTCTTTGGAACTCTGCATTCAGATGGATATATCTTTCCCTTTCTCCTTTGCCATTTGCTTCTCTGTCACGCATCAGGTGGATAGAAATACTGATGGGAGCCGAGTGATTTGGAATAGGACTCCCAGAGGAAAGGAGAGCTCACTGGGGGTCTCAACCTGGAAAGACTGGGCAGACCACTATCTAGATGGTTCCAGTGTTCTGCAACATAAATTAGAAATTTCCTCTCTGGGGCAAGATGGGAGTCATTGATATAAGGGAGCATGAGGCTGGGGGGAGGGCAGGACTGCACGTGTGGGCCACATGACCTCAGCTGTGATGGAGGTGGGGTGAGGTGGAGGTCCTGGGGGAGCAGGGAGCTTGGGGAGGGTGCTCAGCTCTGGTGCTGGCTTGCTTGTTTCCTGCAGCCTCTTGAAGAGCTTTCTAAATCTCCTCCCTGTCAAACCATCCCTTTTTCTTCACCACCTTCTATCTTGTAAACACAGCTTGACAGTCTCTTTTTAAGGGCCGTGGGCTTTATCTTCCCCGTCTTCTTGGTGAGTTCTTTTCAGAGGTCACCTTTTCTGTAGCTGAAAGCTCTTCTCTCCAGCCGAGCCCCCACTTTGCAGTGTGATGTCTGTCCTCTGACTTTGTTGTCCTGACCGTCCTGTGTTGACGATGGAAGCCCAGACTCTGGAAAGCAGTTCTGTACTGATCCTGCCGGAGCCTCGAGTGAGCCTCTGCAAGCTGCCTGGGGCATCAGTCCTGGGAGCCCTGATGGGGAAGGCACAGGACTGCAGCTCACAAAGGTGGCCCCAGACTCTGCCTGGTGGGGCTTCATGATTTCCGTTTTAGTAAAACACACAGATCTCTATGTTTCTCTTCTTTCAGCTTGACATTCAAGGCCCAGAATGACCTGATGTTGGACTAATTTTCTAGCTCCGCCTTCCATGAACTTTCCCTGCTCCTTCCCTTTCCATGAATGTCAAGGTCCGTATGCTTGGGATCTTCATGTTTCTTCACATTTCAGTTAATTGCATTCATTTTTCTTTTTAAACTAAAAAAATTTTCATGTGCTTACGTACTGATTGGTTACATACTTTGCTCTTCTGCTTTCCTTTTCCCACTTTTTTCCTGTTAAAATCTTGTTCATTCCACAAATGTCACCTCTTCTGAGGAGTCTTCCCATACTTTCCTAATTTCACTAGTCATCTCTTCTGGGGTCCATGGTTATTTCTTTTTTTTTTTTTTAACTTATTTTTTAATTGGAGGAAAATTGCTTTACAATGTTGTGTGGGTTTCTGCCATACAGCAACGCACATCAGCCAAAATTAGACATATATCACCTCCCTCTTGAGCCTCCCTCCTCTACCTCTCTGGCTCTTTTAATGGAAGTGATTACTTCCTGCCCAGATGTCCAGTGCATGCTCATCTGTCCCACCAGGTACTGGGCACTTGCTGTGGACAAGTGGCTTCCCTGATGCCTCAGTGGTAAAGAATCAGCTTGTCAATGTGACACAGGTTCTATCCCTGGGTCAGGAAGATCCCCTGGAGGAGGAAACCGCAACCTACTCCAGTATTCTTGCCAGGATAATCCCATGAACAGAAGAGCCTGAGGGCTACAGTCCATGGGGTTGCAAAAGAGTCAGACACAACTGAGCATGCATGCATGTGGACAAGGAGTGTGCCATGCCTGCCTGTCTCCAGCAGGAAAAGGCCTGAGACACAGTGGAAAACAATCCAAAAAGGATTTCATTTAATCAAGCAGAATCATTTTCTGTGGGTTTCTTTTACTTCCCAGTTTGCCCTGGGATATTAAAGCCCAATCCTTCACAATTTGTCTGCTGGTTCTTTGCTGTTCAAAAAGAGACAGGAAGTGCATTAGAAATGCAAAATCTTGGACCCCACTCCAGGCTACAATCAGAATCTGCATTTTAATGGGACCTCCAGGTGTTTCCTGTGCCAATGGATCTAGCTTACTTTCCCGGGGGCGGGATGAGGTGGGGTGGGGATGGACTTCCACGTGCGGTTGTGCACGTTACACACTCCACAGAATTGCCTGGCTGAGGAGGCAAGTGAGGGCTGAAAGCCAGCCTGGGCGCCACTCACCTAGCTGAGTGCCTGGTGGTCAGTCCAGAGAGGTGCTTCTAAAAATTCATGCCAAGGCTCTGTGTAGGTTGCAGGGGGGAGCAGGGGAGGCAGGCTGTTGGACTGCCATTTCTGCTGAGTTCATTGTGACAGTTTATCCTTTGTTGGTTCCCAACTCTTTTCCTTTGACAACAGAAAACAAAAAACAAAGACATACACTTTGTGTTCCAGCCCTTCTGGCCTTCTGGCCTCCAGTTCCTCAGAAGCGTCATGCTTCTCCCCTCCTTAGGCCCTTTAACAGGCTCTTCCTTCTGCCCTTTGTCTCCCTGTCTTTTTCCCTCTTGCTGCCACCCTCTACCCACCATCCATCTCTCACTCCTCTTCTGATCCTCCTAGTCTCAGCTGAAATGCCACTTCCTTGGGAAAGCTTTCCCTTCCTGTCTGGATTATGCCAGATCCCCGGGTTGTTTGCTGTCAGAGCTCCCTGTACCTCTTCATGGCATTTATTACCATTTGTAATCAAATAACTAATTGGATAATTAGCTGTTTCATGCCTGTCTCCGCCCTCTTCCTTGATGTACAAGTCTCAAAAACTGTAGCCCCAGCTCCCTGTTCGGTAGTTTGTTCAAAGATGCTCAAAAAATATTTTTGAATGAATGTATAAGACTCTAAAAACACTAACCAAAACTTCCTAGGTCACCCTGTCTTCTTTCCTGTCGTGGGGATTTCTAGCCCCACTCCTGAGCTTGGACCCTAGTTACACTGCTATGCTAAGCTGAACTGCAGCTCTTATGCACCCTGAGGCTGTATGGCCTCGAAGTGAACGAAGAGATTATCTGGCCCAAACCTGTTCCTGATATAAACCTAATACAGTTTCACTTTGCCCCTTTCTCTGGCACAGTCTGTGCTTCTGCACTGGTGGTTGGGCCAGATAGTGAGCCGATGTGTTAATTTTTCCTACTCCCCCACCTTTTGTTTCATGAATATGTAGTTAGTGCAGTGCATAGAAGAATCCAGAACTCAACACTAGACTTGCTCTAGCCAGGGACTATGTGACTTTGGGTAAGTTCCTCCCTTTTTCCATTTATAAAAAGGGAAGTTGGGCTAGATTAGAGATGGCAAAGACGCGGCACACGTGCTCTCATTCCCGCACCAGTGGCAGACAGCATTAATTGATCACTGAATTCTTTCTTGCTGACTCCAGACAAGTTTTAGAGCCTTAGAATTCTTCCTAAGGCAGTGCTATGACAGCCACTACCAGTCGATCAGAGTTGGCACTTACACTGAGCTCCATTTGCCATCTGAGGACCAGATGTTCCCTAAGGTTTCCTTTTGCTCAGGCATTTGAAGATTTTGTTTCCTCCAGTGTTCTCACCAGCCTTTCTAAGAAAACCTTGTCAGCGCTCATCTCTCTCCAGAGACTCTCTCTTCATATACCCTCTGTTAAGCCATGGGAAATACTCTTTGCTAAGCATTGCTAAGCATTTCTGACATTCTTCCCCTCTCCCACTTGTCATGGAAGACAGCTGCCCCACCTGCTTGCACGCCAGTCTCAGAGGTCTCCAAACTGACCAGTGTTTCGATTCAATTCATTTGAACATGCGTCAAACATTTGAAGAAAATGAGAAGCCCTGTCCTTTCTTCAATGCCTTCCCCAGGCTTTCTGCAGATTCCTGGGGCAGGTTTTGTTGTCATGTTTGCCTTTCAGTTCCGACTTTTTGCTTCCTGGACTTCTCAGCCATGCACCTGTCAGCTCCCCACTGTGCCTGTCCCTCCGTGCATTATCCCTCCCTACGCTGGACAGGGTCTCGTTTCCTATGCTCCTTCACCATCACCACAGCCCTGCTGTCACTTGACAGGCTTGATGAACCCAGGCCCACTTCGAAGAACAGGGAAGCGGAGGTAGGAGGAGCTTCCCAGAGGACGTTTGCCGGAAGTGAGTCACGAGGGCTATATGGGTAGAAAGGCCAAGGACAGAAGAAGGGTAAAGCACTGCCTGTGCAAAGGCATGGAGTCTGGAAAGAGCTCCATAAGGTCAAGAGCTCAGAGCTGCCCAGGGCAAGAGGTAAAGTAAGAGTTGGAGCTTGAGTGATGGGCAGCGGCAGGTCTCTGGGGACCTTGGTGGAAGCTTCTCTAGGCTGTTAATCTGGGAGTGAAGGGGCTCTTTCAGGAAGAGCACCCAGCAGCCACTGCAGTGGAAGCTAGATTGGGGCAGAGAGAGAGGGTTGATGAGGAGTCCAGTCCAGAGAATTATTTTCTGCTAGTCTCTGGGAGAAGAATATAAAATCTAATCAAGACCAATGGTGGTTCTGGTGAAGGCAAGAAGACCTGAAAACTGTTTAGGGAGGGAGTGTGGGTTTGATTGGGCCAATGAAGGTTGGTGGTAGGGATGAGGGCTTGAATGGTAGATGGGATTAATTTATTGATCAAACGTTTATTCAGCAATGTGTGTCAGGGTTTGGTCACGAGTTCTGGGTGGGTCCTTTGCCCAGGAGTAGAATTCCCCCATAGCCTCTGACTTGCCCCCACTAACAACTCCGAGAAGACCCCTTGTCCACCCCCTTGGTGTGCACATCTGAGGAACTGGTAACTCCATGGTCCCACTGCCTGCTACTGGGAGCATCCAGACTGCCAGTGTGGTGGATGCCAAAATTAGAAAAAGAAAAAGTGAATTTCTCTCTCACAATAGATTAATGAGAAGTTTTTCAGACCCAGATGTGTGGGAATGACTGAGTGTAAATTGTCCTGGGCATTCCAATCGAAAATTCAGAATCATGTGCTTTTTTTTTTTTTGGTAAAACCCCAAAAATACTAGTTAAAAGAAAATTTCTCATGAAATCTGAGAATTGCCATCCTCCCTAGTGGAGAATTTCCATAATGAGTCACAGAATGGGAACTGTCCTCTGGTTTGGGATGCCAGACTCTACTGGGTCTAGGACATGGATAGTAGGCTTTGAGTCTGCAGGTATCATCAGCTTCACTTTCAGGACTTCCTCCCTCCCTCCCTCCTGGCAGGGGCAACAGGTCCTTCCAGAACCCACCTTCCCCACAGTCAGCCAGGAGGGTGGGATTTAGGAGATTGGAGGCTCTATAGCTTGACTCTTAACCATTCTGAGTATTTTAGTTACTATTCTTTCACTGGCAAGTATCAGAGACCAACTTGGCCTAAACAAAAACAGATTTTTTTTTTTTTTTTTTTTTGGCAGGGATACAGAGATCATTAACCGGGAAGCCACCAAGAGACACTGCAGTCTTCCGTTTGTGTGTTTTATTTTCTCTGGAGCCAGAAGGTCTTTCATCTTGGGATTTCTCTGGGATTGTGCTTCATGTTTCAATCTCATTCTCTCTTGTCTGGTTTCATCTATCCCTTTGACAGATTAGATGGTTGGCTGACTGATTCCAACTTTCTCAACAGCATGAATTATTACTGGGAGAACCTGATTGGCTCAGCTTGAGTCATGTGCTCCCTGTTGTCCAATCAGATGTAACCAGGAAGATGAAGTCATTTCCTACAATTAACGTTGGTATGGTCAATCGTTATCGGTATCCAGAAAGGGACTCATAGTCCTCCAAAAGACTCTAATACTTCTAACCTCAGTTTTCTCTTCTAGGAAGTGGGATGACAATTCCTACCTAATAATGAAGGGGAAAGGAGATAAGGTATGTACACGGAAGTTCTTTGTCAGCTCTACAGCACCACATACAAATAGCTATTCTATATCCATTTCTTTTCTGGGACCAGAGGCACATGCTTCCTCACTTTGTTACCCACCAGTTAGGGATATGTCCAGTAGCTGGAAGAAGCAGGAGGGGCTGAATGCTTATCCTAGAGTGTAGGATTGACATTAAGCTGCATTTTAACTGGGTGCCTGTGGACATGTATGTGAGGTGGCTTGGCTGATCATGGTTCTGCTTGGTTACGTGTGAGCTTTGTCTCTGCTCTAGGAGCTCTGAAAGTGGGCAACAGGGTCAGCAATGAGGACATGAGTGGAGGAAGTCAGAAAGTCAAAGTCCCAAGGCAATGCCAGATTCAGGATCCATGGGTCTGCATTCTAGGAACAAAGAACCAAGGAACAAGCTCAGGAAAGTGCTGAGTGGTTTGTGTGTTGCTAAAGCCAAGTTTTATAGGAGCCTTAAAGGATTAAGGCTCTCTCTCCATAACACATAACACCTATGTGATGAAAGAATGCGTCCAAATCCATCCGTTTGGACTCTAATCACATTTCATTGTCTCCTATGTGTTATTGGGAAAGGCTTTTCCCTGACTCTAGATGGTTCTTCCTGTGAAGGGAGTTCAATTAGCCTAACTCTGGGACCCTTTCCACCCATTTATTTTTCTACCCTGGGGAGATAGAATGACTCATCTTACCAACTGGTAAATTCAGGAAGGAAAACAGGCCATGCCTGTGTGTTGCCTTTTCCCTCATGGGAATGATTGGTTCCAGAAAAGAACCCAAGGGCTCCACCCCGCAATAATCTTGATAGGCTCAGCATCCCACATAGATATCTGCCCGGTCAGCATTGTCACGACACCTAAACCCAGGATTCATTCTCCCTCCCATCTCCTGTTACATTAAGTCACATTTCCCAACTCAGCCTCTGTCAGTAATACTGTTACTATTTTGATCTTGCATCTATTTGTTTCATTAAAAAAATTTTTCTAGACTAAGTGAAGAAGAAGGCTGCTATTTATTGGAAATCCCTTGGAGACCCCAACATGGCAATGGTTACTAACAACATAAATAGGATAACCAAAAGATGTAACAATATTAAGGATGATAATGGAAATAATTCCCACTTATGGAGATCTTCCTGTATGCTCACATCCTTGCATGGATTACCTGGAATCCGTGACAGTCAATGTGAGGAGGCGGAAGTTGTCTTAAAGTTATCTCCACTGTACAATTCAAGAGACTTAAGCTTGGAACTTCCCTTTTGATCCAGTGGTTAAGAATCTGCCTTCCAATCCAGGGAATGTGGGTTCGGTCTCTGGGGGACCCAAGATCCCATATGCCATGGGGCAACCTCTAAGCCCTCATGCCACCATTACTGTGCCTGCATGCTTTGAGCTGGTGCAGCGCAAGACAAGTCCATGTGCAGCTATTAGAGAAAGCCTGGGTGCAGCAAGGAAGAGTCTGTGCATTGCAAGGAAGACCCAGTGCAGTCGAAATAAAAATTAAAGAAATGACAACTTGGAGTGATCTGAAGGTTAAGCCATGTGCCAAGCCACACAGATAGTCCATAGTCTAGCTAAGACCAAAGCCATGCTCTTAACCACCAGGCCATACAGCCTTCTGGAGAGAAAAGATCCATGGAGACAGTATCAGTAAGGAAGGCTTCCTGGAGGAGGGGTGAACGGAAGCCCTGAGCTAAACCTTAAAGGACAGACAGATATTCCGAGCTGTTAGTTTAGCAACTCTTTTTGCTTTATTCATTGGCAAGTCCCAGTGGTATGTGCTCCATAACTCTTGGGTGCTTCTCCTTTGAATTTAGATATCATATCATTTGTTTAACTTGCTGAATAAAGTAATTAGTACCTGGGAGCCTGCCTGCCTGGCAGGATATATTGGTGCAGCTGACAAAGTTTATGCCTTTAGACTGTGCAGTGGAATTTGATTTAATTTGTCACAAGGTTAGGGAAGACGATGGGGGATTTTGGCATCTTCTCCATCTCCGTCAAGGAGTTAATTCATTGCGAGGGTGGAGGGAGGTGGCACTGGGCTGTTTCAGCAGTAATGGGACTTCAGAAGCTTTCCCACTGGAGTCTGACTTGCTTTATGGAGGCAGCCGAGCGGCTCCCAGGCTCCCTTCATGGGGAGATGCTGTCTTTCAGGGTCACAGGGGCTAGATCTGTGGGAGGCGGCCCTCTCAAGCTCGTATCATTGCTGTGGCTGCTGTCATAGCCTTTGCCCATGGACTGTGAGCCCCTTGGGATGGGGACTTTCTTTATCTTTGGGTCTCTGTCCCAGAAGAGACCCGGCTGGGTCTTCCATCCCCTCAGCTTGAAGGGAGAATGAAATCAGCTGTCTTGGACTCTGGTCCATTCAGCTGACATCCTTTGTTCGCTGCTCCTCCAGGCCTATCTCTGCTGTTTCCCAGGAGAATGGACTTTTTCTTTGTCTCCAACGTTCTGCAATTTCTGCGCCCTTTTAGTCTCTGTTCTAACCTTCCTCTGGTCCTTTCTTCCCTGGACAGTTCCAGATGGTATAGCACTGGGAAGCTCTGTAGTTTGGATCTGTAGGCTCTGGAGCTAGGTGGCCTGGATTCGCAGGCCAGCTGTATTTCTTCTTTCCTCCTTTCCCGGGCCAGTTACTTAACCTCTGTTTGACCTGGTTTGCTTGCTTCCGAAAAGGGAACAGTTGAGGTCTAGAGAGGATGAATGAGTTAATCTGTAGATAAAGCAATAGAACAGTGGCGGTACGTGGCATGTCCCACTTAAAGGGTTAAACCGTCATTAAACGTTGCGCTCTCTCTCCATCCTCTGGGTCTCCCAGGGACTCCTCACCTTCAGGATGTGCCTGGCCTTGCTGATAGCACCTCCTCCCTGACGAACCTGGGTCCACTAGCTCCAGGTCACGGTCAAGCTGGACCTGCCCCATGAGCCTTGGCAATGGTCTGTGCATCTCAGTCAGCCTGAAATGAAGTTTGCATGGAGGGCTGGCCAGCAAGTCCCTGCTCCTGCCCTTGGCTCTCCCCAAGGTCATCCCAGGCGAGTTGGGCTGATTATGTCCTTCCTCTCTGCTCATGAGCTAAGCGCTCTGTGGCAGATGCTGGATTTCCCAGGTAGGGAAACCAAGGATTCTGCCCAGAGGAGGGATGAAGGGAAAGAAATGCTCTAAGGTCCTAAGCTGATGGCAGAGCATCTTGTCCTCCAAGCTCAGTGTGCTGGGGGAGCAGGTGAGTGGGGAAGAGGAGTTAATCTGTAGATAAAGCACTTAGAACAGTGGTGGGACGTGGCATGCTCCACTTAAAGGGTTAAACACAGGAATGCCATCCTGGTCTGAGGTCCCATCGGAGCTGCAGGGGGACGGGAGTTCCGGTGTTCTTCCAGGGAAGACTTAGGACTTAGGTGGAAGGGGAGACAGGTATTTGGCTCAGTAGCAGGGTGACTACTCTAATGGCTAGAGCTGCCCCAAAGGGCTTTGTAAGATAATGAGTTCCCCGTCACCCGCACTGTAGACAGTAAGTCTGGCCTTCTGTGGGGTCTGTTGTGCAGATAATGCTTCTTAGAAGCTTACTATGTGCTAAGCCCTGCATTACGTCCTTTTTATCTCGTTCACTCCTCACTGCAATTTTGTAAGTGTAGGTACACCAGTCATGTCATACATAAGGAAATGAAAGCCCAGAGAGTTTCATAAACTCCCTGACAGACCCAAGTCAGGAAGGCCAAGGTTCAATCTTGACCTGCCCACTTCTTATATGTCATAGGGCACATCACTTTGAGCTCTTCTAATCTTAGTTTCTGCAGCTGGAAACCCATGAACTCAGAGTAAGTGCCCAGCAAGTGTGAGCTACTGTTTTTCCCCAGATGAACACAGCTGATTTCAGCATTTCCTCTTAGATTAGGTCACTGTGGTCTTGGGTTGAGTCAGGCTCTTGTCCCTTTACCTTCAGTCAAATGTCTTAGCTGCCCCGGGGACATTTTCTCAAAGAGGGTCTTCTTTCTTTGAAAAAGGTCTCAATCAAAGCAGTTTGGGAAGCAATGGGTTAAAGAGTGCTAAATAGGTTATTTACTGCAGGATTTCTCAGAGCTTTTACGATGCTAATGAGTACTGTGACTCTCTTAAAGAAGGTTAAAGTCCACAGCATCCCCACGTTTATTTAATCATGTGCATCTCTCCTTCTTTTTATTTCTGGCATCATTGCCCAGCACTGTTTGCTGACTCTCTAAGCTAATCACTTCTGGGAAAGCTCACGCCTCCCTGGCTCTTGATAAGGGGCAAGGAGAGTAATCAAGACAGGAGGCTGTCACGATAGCTAGCACCCAAGTGGACTCACAGAAGCTGCCAAGAGGATGACCTTCCTTACTCATGGGCAGAGGTAGGCATGCAGGTGCAAGATGTGGTTTCTTCTCTGGGTTTATTTAGGCTGTAGCAATATGGCAGGAGGAGAAATGACCGTGGGCACCGAGCCCACGACCTTGCTGAGCGTTTGGGTTTTGTTTATCTTTTAGACCACTTAGGCCTGTCCCTTGGGCTTTAATTCTTTATCCTATATGCAAACATTGCCCAGTTCGATTCCAGGATCTCCTTCACAGGTTCCAAGAGCGTCCAGATCATTTAATCGTTTTCCCATTGTCATTTCCAGGTCACCAAGATTCTTCCTGACTGAGATGTGTTGCTCTTGCAGACCAAGATGTTTATTAATTCTACTAATTCAATACATTCCTCGTCTACCAAGAAAACAGGATATACCCAGCTTGCGTTACCACATGCAGAATCTCTTACAAGTTCCACTTTCCTCTCTTAATATCTAGCCTAATTATTTCTCCCTCTTATAATACATTTTCCTGCTAATCACTGGTCCATTTAGGAACAGTGTCTTGAAGACAGGAAAAAAGGGTGGGAGGCCTTGTGGGCTGCATAGCGGAGGGCTCAGTCTCCAGGCTTTAGCTCTGGAGACGCTGAGGGGCTCCTGGGGCAAGGGAGGGTCATCTTTCAGCTCAGGAAGGGTCCAGCCAGCCGGTTCTGACCCTCGTGGCCTCTAGGCCCTTGTGAAAAAGAAATATTAGTCAGCATCAGCTCCCGTGTAGTTTGCTTGCCTTCTAATCGGTGCCAGTGCCCCAGACACCAGGGCTGTAATTACTTATGCTGTCGAGAGAAGGGAGTTCTTAAAGTGATTTATCATGGAGGTGACAGAAAATGACAATTGCTCATCACTTAAAACAATGAGCCTGCCAAATGGTGACCATGCAGGTGTGGGCATGGGAGGCAGCGGCATTCCATCTCTATTGGACTTCATTGGCAGAGTTAATGAAAGATTAGTCCCCCAGGGAGATTTCCCTCCAGGGAGAGGCATCCCCTGGCATCTATTAGGCCTTGGTCAGGGCTGTGCCTCCCACATGGGCCCTTCTAAAAAGATTTAAAAGCATTTATCACACTTTTACTGCATCAGGTGCTGTGCTGAGTATTTTGTGGGTACTATCTCATGACAACTGATACGAGGCAGGTGTGATCTCTCAGGTGTACTGAGGATATCTAGGAGACAGTGGTCCCCAAAGCCAGAACACTCCAAAGGGCTGAGAGAGCCAGTTTGCCGTGGCAACCGGATAGCCATGCCCATGTACCTACTCCAAGGGCAGGAGTTGATGGCCAGGCTTAAGATTCCAGAGGCAGAAGTGAGTACCGGGGCTGTCTGTAGCTCACATTTGATCCCCAAATCATAGGTGTCTCCTGACTTATCATCCTAGTGTGGCTGCTGGGATGTTATTTTATGCCTTTTCTCATAGTCTTCATTTCCCTCTGCTAGTCTTTTGGGCACCAAACACCCTCTGTATCACAGCCCTCCTCCACCTCTCTATTCCTAGGAAGACCGTTCTCCAGGGTGAATGACGTGCAGGTGGAGACTGTCTGCCTTCTGGTTCCGGCTCCACTTGTCGGCTGGGTGGCCTTGAGCAAGTGACCCAACTTCTCTGTGCCTTGGTTTGTACACTTGTAAAATGGAGGTACTGAAAGTATTCATCTCAGGATTATAATTCACACTTTATTAAAATAAATTATAGCTAGGTGGTGATGACTTTGGCTTTCCAGGTGATGCAGTGGTGAAGAATCTCTCTGCCAGTGCAGGAAACACAGGCTTGATCCCTGGATTGGGTAGATCCTCTGGAGTAGGAAATGGCACCCCACTCCAGTATTCTTGCTTGGAAAGTTCCATGGGCAGACGAGCCTGGTGGGCTATGGTCCGTAGGGTTGCAAAGAGTCGGATGTGACTGACAGATTGAGCACAAACGCACACAGGGTTACTAAAAACCTCTAAGAAGTTAATGTGTGTAACGTGCTGAAAATGACTTTAATGTTAACTCTTATTTCTTCATTAATATTTTGAGCACTCACAGATTGTAAAATGGTGTAGCAGCTATGGAAAATGGGGTGGGAATTCCTCAAAAAATTAACAATTGAAACCTCATGTGACCCAGCTATCTCACATCTAGGTATATATCCAAAAGAATTGAAATCAAGATCTCAAAGAGCTATCTGCATTCTCATGTTGACTGCAGTGTCATTCACAATAGCCATGATGTTAAAACACCCTGAATGCCCTTTGGTGGATGGGTGGGTAAAGAAATGGAATAGTGCATACAATGGAATATTGTCTAGGCTTCAAAAAGAAGGAAATTCTGCAACAGGCTGCAATATGGAGGAAACTGGAGGACATTATCCTAAGTGAAATAAGCCAGTTGCAGCAGGACACATGCTGCATGATCCCACTTATGTGAAGTATCTAGAAAGAGTCAAATTCACGGAGGCAGAGAGTCGAAGAGTAGTTGTCAGGGCCGGAGGGAGGGGGAAGTGGGGAGCCGCTATTCAGTGGCTATAAAATGTCGCTTCTGCAAGGAGAATCAGTTCCAGAGATCTGCTGTACAGCACTGAGCCTATAGTCAACAATACTGTGTTCAGTTCAGTTCAGTCGCCCAGTCATGTCCGACCCTCTGCAACCCCATGGACTGCAGCATGCCAGGCTTCCCTGTCTATCACCAACTCCTGGAGTCTACTCAAACTCATGTCCATCAAGTTGGTGATGCTGTCCAACCATCTCATCCTCTATCTCCCCTTCTCCTCCTGCCTTCAATCTTTCCCAGCATCGGGTGGCCAAAGTATTGGAGTTTCAGCTTCAGCATCCATCCTTCCAATGAATATTCAGGACTGATTTCCTTTAGGATGGACAGGTTGGATCTCCTTGCTGTCCAAGGGACTCTCAAGGTTCTTCTCCAACACCATACTTCAAAAGCATCAATTCTCGGTGCTCAGCTTTCTTCACAGTCCAACTCTCACATCCATACATGACCACTGGAAAAACCATAGCCTTGGCTAGACGGACCTTTGTTGGCAAAGTAATGTTTCTGTTTTTTTAATATACTGTGTTATGCACTTAAAATTTTTGTTAAGAGGGTAGATCTCATATTAAGTGCTCTTGCCATGAAAACAAAAACAAAATCCTAAAAAGATTAAAAAAAAACAACAAAAGGCATGAGGAAACTTTTGGAGGTGATGGGTATGTTCAGTAGGTTGGAGGTGATGGGTATGTTCAGTAGGTGATGGGTATGTTCAGTAGGTGATGGGTATGTTCAGTAGGTGATGGGTATGT
>SJYF01000057.1:8650757-8661468 GCA_006410515.1 Procapra przewalskii | reverse complement strand
TTTGTTGACTGTATAGAGCTTCTCCATCTTTGGCTGCAGAGAATATAATCAATCTGATTTCGGTGTTGACCATCCGGTGATGTCCATGTGCAGAGTCTTCTCTTGTGTTGTTGGAAGAGGGTGTTTGCTATGAACAGTGCATTTTCTTGGCAAAACTCTATTATTCTTTGCCCTGCTTCATTCAGCATTCCAAGGCCAAATTTGCCTGTTACTCCAGGTGTTTCTTGACTTCCTACTTTAGCATTCCAGTCTCCTATAATGAAAAGGACATCTTTCTTGGGTGTTAGTTCTAAAAGGTCTTGTAGGTCTTTATAGAACTGTTCAACTTTGGCTTCATCACCGTTACTGGTTGGGGCATAGACTTGGATAACTGTGATATTGAATGGTTGCCTTGGAAACGAACAGAGATCATTCTGTCGTTTTTGAGATTGCATCCAAGTAATGTATTTCGGACTCTTTTGTTGACCATGATGGCTACTCCATTTCTTCTGAGGGATTCCCGCCAGCAGTAGTAGATATAATGGTCATCTGAGTTAAATTCACCCATTCCAGTCCATTTTAGTTCACTGATTCCTAGAATGTCGACGTTCTTGCCATCTCTTGTTTGACCACTTCCAATTTGCCTTTCATGGACCTGACATTCCAGGTTCCTTTGCAATATTGCTCTTACAGCATCGGACCTTGCCTCTATCACCAGTCACATGCATAACTGGATATTGTTTTTGCTTTGGCTCTATCCCTTCATTCTTTCTGGAGTTATTTCTCCACTGATCTCTAGTAGCATATTGGGCACCTACTGACCTGGGGAGTTCCTCTTTTGGTATCCTATCATTTTGCCTTTTCATACTGTTCATGGGGTTCTCAAGGCAAGAATACTGAAGTGGCTTGCCATTCCCTTCTCCAGTGGACCGTGTTCTGTCAGACCTCTCCACCATGACCCGCCCGTCTTTTGTTGCCCTGCAGGCATGGCTTGGTTTCATTGAGTTAGACAAGGCTGTGGCACTAGTGTGATTAGATTAACTAGTTTTCCGTGAGTATGGTTTCAGTGTGTCTGCCCTCTGATGCCCTCTTGCAACACCTACCATCTTACTTGGGTTTCTCTTAGCTTGGGCGTGGGGTATCTCTTCACGGCTGCTCCAGCAAAGCACAGCCGCTGCTCCTTACCTTGGACGCGGGGTATCTCCTTACCGCTGCCGTTCCTGACCTTCAATATGGAATAGCTACTCTAGGTGCTTAGGGCTTCAGTTTATAGATAGATTTTAGGAGAGACACAAGATTTGGCTCATAATAGATAATGCAGTTAAGACTCTTAAATAGTGTGGGGTTAGATAGTACAGACTAAGCATGCTGTAAATCATCGTCCTTGTCACTGCCACAGTCCCTAACCTATATTCCCCATCTCACGCTCCGTGTCACACTCAATATCCTGCTATTCCCCAGTGCCTATTCACCCAACTCATGGCCACCCTAACCTCTATCTCCTCTCTTTCCTGACTTGAGGGTTCAAGTGTCATCCCTAAAACAGAAAGTGTCACCTGTGCATGATGTGAAGTGTTGAGATCATCAAGTGTGTGGACCACAGCTTCTGGCTGCTAGACCGATCCTAGTTCCTGACCGATAAGTAAAGTCTGCCTCCCCATCTCTGATGATCTGCACTCTGGGACCTCACTTCAGCTACTAGAAAAGGATATGGATAATGGCTTAGAATGTGGACCCTAAAGTCAGTTACCTCCTAGCTCAAGGACTGGCAGACTACAGCCTGTGGGCCATATCTGTCCCACTGCCTGGTTTTGTAAATAAGGTTTTATTGGGACACATAATGGTGGTTCAGAGGGTGAAGAAGCTGTCCGCAATATGGGAGACCCAGGTTCGATCCCGGGATTGGGACCATCCCCTGGAGAATGGAATGGCTACCCACTCCAGTCTTCTTGCCTCGAGAATCTCATGGACAGAGGAGCCTGGAGAGCCTCAGTCCATGGGATTGCATAGAGTTGGACAGGACTGAACAACTCACAGAACTGGGACTCAGCCACATCCATTTATTAACATATTGCCTGTGGCTGCTTTCGCTTTACAAATGCAGAGTTGCCGACTTAACAGTGGAGACCATGTGGCTTGCAAAGCTAAATACTTATATACTATCTGGCTTGTTATGAGAAAACAGAAATATCTTAACCTCTTGTGCCTCACTTTGCAGTTATTAATTGGAAGTGGTAATGGTACCTTCTTCTTGGTATCTTCTCCCTATTAAAATGGAGTTGTGATTATTGTTTGAGCTGATATATATCACGTGGCTTAGGCTATGAATATTAATATTACATAAGTATTGTTACTACACAAACTGTAGCCAAACTCCATGGGTTCAGAGCCACGTGCTCTCAGCTCGAGGTGTAGTTAGGGCCCAAGGCCAGAGCACACAGCCTTGATGGGGGACTTACTTTAGCCTCTTTGAGCCCACAGCATCTTCCAGCCTGAGAAGACCTTCTCTGGCTCCTTCTGGCTTGCATAGAGAGGCCCAGTGTCCCTCTAGTTTTCATTTCCAGGCTGCTGCAGACCTGGATCTCACACCTGCCCCTGTCCACACCATTTCACTTGACTGCTATTTATTGACAACCTATATGTGTGCAGAGACTCTTAAGCAGGGAATCCACACATCTAGAGATAAATATGACATCATCCCTGCCTTCAAATTTATCCCCTCCTTCTACTCCTTATATAACAGGGCACCTGGTAGCTCGGACCTTACCATTTTTGAAGTGGAAAAACTTATTTTAAAAATAATGCAGTGTCTGTCTTTTAGGGTGGAGCCTGTCCCTTTATTCTTGGCCTGACCTCTTGAGTGGGTCCTTGTGGTTATGCAAATGAGAAGCAAGTGCTCTCCTTGATACTTGGAGAAGACCTAAATGCGCTGTTAGGTGTACTGCTTAGTAATGTAAATCAAGAGGGTATTTTAGCAGAGCCATGCCTCTGCAAATTATGTTTCCTTTAGAGAAATCTTTCCTTTCTAATTCTGGATCCAGACTGCCCCGAGCAGCCTATAAATTGTCGCATTTGTACCAAGATGGTGACAGTTTTCCTTGAGCCCATGATGGAAGGGAAGGAGGGACTGGGGAAGTGGGGAGCACAGAGAGTGTGGAGCTGAACCTCCGGGCACTGCAGGGGACAGACTAGGGAAAGGTCTGGACTCAGCCAGCATAGCCTGGCTCCACCAGGGACCCAGACTTGGGGAAATGTGTCATGAGATTCTCGACGGGTTGTCTT
Source organism: Procapra przewalskii (assembly GCA_006410515.1). Classification (NCBI taxonomy): domain Eukaryota; kingdom Metazoa; phylum Chordata; class Mammalia; order Artiodactyla; family Bovidae; genus Procapra; species Procapra przewalskii. The sequence continues at coordinate 8,658,207 of SJYF01000057.1, read as the reverse complement.
ATTGGGGACGTAGTGCTGGACCCCTGTGGGTGGCTGGGGTCAGTTTCAGTGGGGACCATGTTGTCCAGCATTTTGGGGTAGGATTTGAGGACTTGGGAGGCAGCCCTGTGCTTGGAGGGGAAGAATTGCCCAGCATCTAAGCAGGGAGCCAGTTCAGGGCCCAGTCCAGGAAGAGGTTTTGAGGTCAGGTTTGGGGCTGGCTGTCCCGAGGGTGGCCACTTCTAGGAGTAGTTCTAAATTGTGCCTTATACTGTACTTCCTTTTCTTTGGCCCGAAATCTTCAGTAATCCTCCCTAAAGTTCTGGCTTGTTCTCAGCACTAATATAACTAATATAGGGATTAGCAAACTTGGGGAAGAGATGACACAGGTTCAGAAGAGCAGCCACATCCTGAGCCAGGGCATCAGAGGTGGCCATCTGGGGGCATCAGGCGGGTCACCTGGGCTCTGCAGCCTCCTGACCTCACCCAAGGCCATGGCAGCAGCTCCTTCTAGAACACCCTGTGCTGTACCTGGGGAGACTCTCAGAAGGAGCTGGAGGACTGGTTGAGGGGTCCATTTCCAGCAGTGAGGGAGATGTTATCCCAGACAAGGCAGAAATGGCAGCCTGTCTCCCTTCCCTTTTTTGCCTGCTAAACCAAACCACTGGAAATGGCCTGTACGTCCTTTCTCCCTGGCACATTTCACTGTCACCTTTCTCCTGGTTGACATACAGGATCTAAATACCTTTAATACCTATTTGGCCTATTGATGTTAGACATGACAGAGAGCGCTGTGATAAAGAAAACCACCGGTGACAGACTGTCTGGAGCAGCCAGACCCTTCAGCACATGTGAACAGGCACTAAAGGTCAGGTGCCAAGAGCTGACAAGGCAGAGGGAGGAGGGGACCTCTCGGGACAAGCATCCCTGGAATACAGGCTGCGGTCATGATGGCCGATGGCCTGCTTGCTAATTGCCATGGTGGTGAGAGGGGGCTGAAACGAAGGTGGCTGTGCAGAGTTGCAACAGGAGAGAGGGGCTTTCTCTGTCTTACTGAAGCATCTTCTGAGTGTCCTGCTTTTTGAGCTTGACAGGTAACACTTACTTTTTAAAAAATAGTTTTATTTATTTATGTTTGACTGCTCTGGGTCTTTGTTGCTGCATGGCTTTCCCCTGGTTGCAGCAAGTGGGGACCGTACTCTCGTTGGAGCGCTTGGTTTTCTCATTGCAATGGCTTCTTTTGTTAGGAAACACAAGCTCTAGGCACACAGGCTTCAGCAGTTTTGGCACGTGGGCTCAACAGTTCGCGTCTCCTTGGCTCTCAAGCACAGGTTCAATAGTTGTGGTGCACAGGTTAATTGCTCCATGGCATGTGGGAATCTTCCTACCAGGGATTGAAGCTGTGTCTCCAGCATTGGCAGGTGGATCCCTTACCACGGAGCACTGGGGAAGCCCCAACTTATTTCCTAGTTCCTATCATTCAGTAAAATCTCCGGGGCTTCCATGAGCTAGATGTCCTGACTGTGTCTGCTGGTGCTGGTATCAGGATGGTTCTCCATGGGGGAAATGGGAGCTGGGGGCTGGAACTAGCTGTGTGTAGCAAGGCAGCAGATTACCAGCAAGTTCCCTCTGCGAGGACCCACATAAGAAAGGACTGCAGAGGGAAGAGCGAGAAGAAATTGTAAGGAGGAAAACATTTAGAGCGTCAATCAACCTCCTTGCACACCTTTAGGGCCCTGAAGGCACAGTCTCCTTTGCAAAGGGACCATACGGAATAAGCAGCGCTTTGTTTGGAAAACTCAGGCCAACAGCTTGCTTTTGAATGGCTTGGAGCCAGAGGCCTGTTCGTGTTTTAGTGTGATATCTGCCAGGCCCTACCTATAGGTGATTTGCATGGGTGGTCCCTGCCCCTGGGTGGAGGGCTTGGTGCTCTTTCCATGACTCTATCTAAGAAGATCCTCAAAGCATAAAAGGAGGACGGGACAAATGGGCTGTAAGTCGTTTGGAGAGAGCCTAGTGACCTACAGTAGTGCTTCTCTCTTTTATCCCCCCGTTTTCCTTTACTTCATAAACAGTTACAAGCGTACAAATCAAAAAATAATAATCCTGGAGGGAGAGGAGGATGTAGGGAAGATGTTCATGATGTGTAGGAGCACAAAGGGGGGAAGGGGTGGGAACCAGCCCTCTCCCCCCACACACAGTCCCAGACGAGGGCTATGAGCCCTGCAGTGGGGAATCTGAGGAGGAGCTGGGTAGAGATCCAGGGTGGATGAGGGATGGAAGAGACCTCGAAACCCAGAGCTCACCCCCAGAACCCTTCAGTGCACGGCAGAGGGAGAACGGGGCAAGTGAGAAGGCTCAAAGATGGAGCAGCAAAATGAAAAATCAAGGTAGAGAATACAGGAGAAGTGGAGTCAACATGGAAAGGAGACTAAAGAAGGAAAAAGTTGGCAAAGGGGAGTGGAAGATGGAGGCAGTGAGCCCTGTGCCTTGGAGCTGGAATGCCTGTGATTTCAGGAGCAGGAAGCTGGGCAGAGCCCATGGAGAGACTGACAGGTCTCCTCGGTCCCCAAAGCAGAGGAGCGAAGTTCTGGATTGCTGTGGGGCTGAGGTCGTTTTTCTGGAAATAATGCAGACAAAGATCTGGAACCCATGACTTTTCCTTTGAATAGGAATTGAGTTTTCCAGGGGAGGACATTTAATAAGTTTCACTCAGGAAGTCTCTGTTACCAATAAAGACTTAACAAAGTTAATTAGACTAAACAGCAATTATCGTGTCTCCTCATTGTTCAATTATCTGCTGAACTGGTGTTTCCTGATTAATTTTCTGATTAAAATGTATTCAACTGAAAAGACTTGCAAACAGGCCTTGATAGGTTCCCAAAGAAGGAGGGATGCTGCAGCTGGCTGTGCAGTGCAGTGGGCACGGGGGCCCCTGGGGTTGTGTCCCAGCTTCCCAGGTAGGGGGCCAGGGCAGGTGAGAGGGCGAAGGAAGGGGAGGTGGTGTCCTGCCTGCCCGCGTCCCCATAGACACCACTGTGTGTCCTCACGCAGAGCCTTCCCTTCCCCAAACCTGGGCTTCCTCCTCGATGGGAGTGGCATCTTGGCAGATGGCACCTACCTAGGTCCACAGCAAAAACCTAGGAGTCACCCTCCATCTCCCTCACCCCCTCCTTAGCCTGCTCAGGATGTATGATAATTATTTCCTTATAAATGTCCTTAGCTGCCTTCCGAGCTAAACCTCCATCTTGGCAAGAGACCTAACGTGACTAACCCTACTCGTGTGTGCGTGCGTGCTAAGTTGCTTCAGTTGCGTCCGGCTCTTTGCGACCCTATGGACTGTAGCCCGCCAGGCTCCTCTGTCCAAGGGATTCTCCAGGCAAGAATACTGGAGTGAGTTGCCATGCCCTCCTCCAGGGACCTTCCTGACCCAGGAATCGAACCCGTGACGCCTACAGCTCCTGCGCTGCAGGTGGATTCGTTACTGCTGAGCCACAAGGGAAGCCCCAACCGTACTCCTTGGTCCTGTTATCATCATCAGCTCTGAGCACTGCTGCAGAAACCCTATAACCCCGCTGACTGGTCTCGCTCTGAATTCGTGACTGCAGACCTCAGATATGCTCTAGACAGTGCCCGGCAATGCCCTGACACCTCCTCCCCGAGTTCTCTTTCCCACCCAGAGACTGCAGTTTCTCTTTGCTCAAACCCCCAACCCTTGCCTACATTCTCACTGCCGGCTCACGACCTTGTCTTCCACTTCAATGAGATGCAGAAGCAATCAGACAGGAACTTCTGTGTCTTCCCATCACTAAATTGACAAACCGCCTATTACAATGGCAGACGTGTCCCTACTCTTAACAGCGGCCGACCCCTCCTCGCTGTCCCGGATCCCATTCTTTCTCACCTTCTCAAGGACTTTGTTCCTGTAAATATCCTTTCTCTTTCCTGCATCATCAGTTTCTCCCCTCTCAACTGGATCATTCCCATTAGCATACAAAATGCTGTAGTACCTCTCATCTTAAAAAAAAGAGAAAACTCCCTTCAAACAGCACATAGATGCTATAGTTATTCTTCTGAAGGTCGAATGCACTTTACAATCATAGAAAGTGAAACCAAAGTTCCTTCCCTTAACCTCGCATCCTATCCCTGTATTGCCCATTTTCTATCCTTTACAGCAAAGTTTCTCAAAGGAGTTGTTTAGATTCATTGTCTTCACATCCACACTTTTTTTTTTCCCCACATACTTGAACTTGGCTTCCTTCTTCTCTAGGTGGCTGAAATTGCTCTCATCTCAGCCAAGAGTTCACATGTTTCCCAATTTAATGGCTCTTTCTCTTTCTCCTCTTACCCAGACTCTCAACAGGATCACCCGTTTCTCCCTGAAACACTGGACTGGTTCTCCTCCTGCCCTGCTCTCTGCCTTGCTGGTTCCTCCTCAACTCCAGACTGAAACCCTAGGGATCCTATACCTTCTTTTTTCCTCCTTCTCTACCCTCTTTTGGCTTCAACACCATGGCTTTCAATGTCTTCTCTAAGCTGACTGACTCACACGTTCATATCTCCAGCCTAAATCTTTCCCTTGAGTTCCAGTGTGAATGTCCAACTTGGAATTCCACATTTCCACTTGAATATCTAATAGACATTTCTAACTGAATCCACCCCAGCCTGAACTTCTGATCTCCATCTGTACCTAATTGAAACCCACCTCTCCCGCGGTTCTTCACATCTCAGTAAATGCCCCGTTTGTTACCCCAGTATTCAGGCTAAAACCATGGCATCTTACTGCTCCTCCTCTTCCACTCACGTCTAAGCAGCACGTGTTCCCGTGAAACCATATCTTGATTCTGATCACTCCCCTGCATCTCCACTGCTACCATTCCAGGCCAAGTCGTGTTCATTCCTGCCTGGACCAGGGCCTCCTAACATTGGCCTCTGCTCTGGTTCCTAGAGAGCCCTTTCCCCATAGAGCAGTGTATCAGTTACCTACTGCTGTGTAACAAGTCATCCCCTATCTTTATTTGTTTATGATTCTGTGGGTCAGAAGTTTGGGTCAAGCTCAAGCTGGGTGGTTTTTCTGCTGGTCTGACCTCGGCCATTCATTCCACCGCAGTTAGCTGACAGGTTGGCTGGGGCTGGTTGGTGTAGGGCCCCTCAGCTGTGGGATTTTGTCTGCTCTATGTGCTCATCTTCTCGTAGGCTATTCTGTGTTTGCTTACATGGTAGGATGGTTTGTGTCTGATCTTAATCTGTAAAGTTGACTGGGTGAAGACACAGAGAGGTCAATGCCATTGAAAGAATAATTTAAACTCACCACAGTCCCATTAGAAGTGAGAAGCATAGAACTCCATGCAGGGCCCCCAAATCACCAGTGTCAGTGAGGAGGCAGAAAGAAGTAAGGGGAAGGCACTGGCCACAGTCTGTATTGGAATGTGTATAGGAAGCAAGGCAGAGCAGGGTAACCAGCTTAGAATTGGCTGGTTTGAATAATTCTAGCAGGCTCTGAGGCATAGGAGCTATCTCTACTTGTTTGGTAGCAGGCCCTTGTTGATTTAGGGTGGGGGAAATATTGGCCTGGTGTGAGAGTTAGATAAAAGAGGTAACTGGGGTTATGGTCTGGGAACTGGTTGGTATATATATGAAAGGCGGGCTCACTGACAAACTGTTTATTGTCTAGGAATTGGCCAGCTCTGGGAGGGGCAGTCTCTCTCCAGTCAGCAAGACCCTGTAAAGATACCTAAACATCATAAAACATAGAAAATAATAAATATGATTAGCACATATGGTAAAGAATCTGCCTGCAATCCAGGAGATCTGGGTTCATGGGTTCAATCCCTGGTTGAAAAGATGCCAGGAGAAGGGAATGGCTACCCACTGCATCACTCCTGCCTGGAGAATTTCATGGACAGAGGAGCCTGGCGGGCTACAGTCCACAATATCAGAAAGAGTTGGAGATGACAGAGTGACTGACACATTAATATTTCACACAAATTAAGCACATAGGGTAGCAAGATGGTCAATGTGGAAGGAAAGTGAACAGTGCCTCTGTTGAGGTTTAGCTTTTGAACCGCCAAACATTTCACTGCATTGATCAAAATAAGTCACAAGGCCAGCTCAGATTCAAGCAGGGTGGGGAAACAGGCTTTCTCCTCTTGGTGAGGGAGTGGCAACTCTAACTGCAAAGGATATGCAGAGAGGGATTGGAGGAAATTGGAGCCATATTTTGGAACCTTTTACGGGCAGCTAGAATGGTGTTGCAAAAGTAAGAATCAGAGACTATTGCTCTCCTGGGTAAAACCCTCTGATGGCCTCCTTCATGCTGCTACTGAAATAAAAACCCATGGTCCAGCAGCCCTCTGTGATCTGGTCCCTGCCGACCTCTTCAGGGTTATCCTTCACCCCTACCCTTCATTCACTGTCCTCCGGTCACCCTGGGCTTCTGTCTACCTCTTGGCTGCTCCTAGCTCATTCAAGCCGCAGGACCTTTTCTTCTGGAATGTTATTCTAAAGAAACCATGTTGGCTTCTGCATCCATTTTTAAGATCTCAGGTCAAGAATGTGCATGCTGTTGCTCAGCTGTGTCTGACTCTTCGACCCCCCTGCACTGTAGCCCACCAGGCTCCTCTGTCCATGGGATTTTCCAGGCAAGAGTATGGAGTGGGTTGACATTGCCTTCTCCAGAGGATCATCCCGATCCAGTGAACAATCTTGAGTCTCCTGCATTGGCAGGCAGACTCTTTACCACTGGGCCACCTGGGAAGCCCCAGCTCAAGAGCAGCCCAGGAAAGAATTTCTTAACCTGCCAACCAAAATGATCTTTTCCTACCTCTACCCTGAGTGTCCCCTCTAATGTATGGGCCTGTGTTATTTTTTTAATTACAATGACTAACACTTACATTGTGGTCACTATGGGCCAGGCCTGTTCAGAGTCTTTTATGATATTGACTCATTGCCTCCTCATAACCACCCTGTGAGGTAGATACTATTAATATCTTCATTTTGCCGATAGGGAAACCGAGGCACAGAAAAGTTAAGTGACTTATTCAAGCTCACATGTTTTTAATCGTGTTTGTTATTGTTTGCTTCTTTATGTGATTATAATTTTTTTCACCGCACCATAGCCTAACTTTCACAAGGACAAGACTTTGGCTCCCCTGTTCAGTGTTAAATTCCCAGTATCTAGAATAGTGCCTACTACATACTAGGTGCTCCATAAATGCTTATTGAATAACTGAATCCGTCTTCCCGACCAACTCACTGCTGAATCTATCAGGCATCCTAAACATTTCTTAATTTCGGCCATTTCTACCTATATTTCTACCGCATAAGTGAGGATAATCTCTTGCTTGTTCTCTCTCTCTCTCTTTTTTTTTTTAAGAATTGGAGTATAGTTGCCTTACAATGTTGTATTATCTTCTATTGTACAGCAAAGGGAATCAGCTGTGTGTGTGTATATATATATATATATATATAT
>SJYF01000057.1:8613121-8630967 GCA_006410515.1 Procapra przewalskii | reverse complement strand
AGACTAGGCTGAGGGCACAGCGCCTGGCACTTTGCAGACCCTTTAAGAAATCTGACTTTCACCTTGACCACGCCAGACAGGTGAGGAGGTTCTTTATGTGCCTGCTGGTCACCTGTCTCCTCGTGGTGGCCCTTACTAGAGGTAAAAAGAGTGAAAACGAACATTTACTGAACGCTCAGTATGTTCCAGGCATTGCTCTAAGGGTTACAAGGCATTGATTCATTTAAGCAACAACTCTGTATGGGAAGGTGTTTCTAGCATCCACATCACACAGGTAAAGAAAGTGAGGTTCAGAGAGATGGCGTCACTTCCCCAAGTGCCACAGCTAGTGCATGGAGCCGCTGGATTTGAAAGCAGCCCACCTCGAGCCAGGGCTCTGCTCTTAGTCACTTGGCTATAACTGTTAAACTCCCCATTGTTAAGTCCTCAGCTCCCATTGATCCCTTATCTTACATGCCTCAAATGTGCAGTGGTTTTCTGTATCTATCCATCATTTCTAGAGGTTTCCTGTATCTGTCAATTATTTAATAAATCGTGCATATTTATTCTGCCTTCTCAAATATATCATGGATACTTTAAAGACCTAGATGGAGTCTTTTAATTTCTCCGCTACCCATCAAACCTTGTAAAGTGGTTCTATGAGTAGAAAAAATCCTCAGTAAATGTATTGAGCATGAAAAAAATTCAATAAGTGCCTTTTGGATGCTGGATTTAAATTAAACAGTGGGTGTAAAGTAATAGTGGCTAGAAAATAGAAGGTGTTTAACAGATGGAGTCTGTCACTGGCATTTATAAGAAGGAAGCATAAAGGAAGGAAGTCAGTTTCCTAGGCAGTTGTTAACCCCAGGTCAAATAGGAGGTCGCAGGGTCACCACTCTAGGTTATCTCCACGGTGCCTGCAGTGCAGAATCTTGCTTGAGTCCAGGACACTAAAGGGAAAATTAGGAGAAAACAGGGCTGTTCTCCTAGATGTCAACTTAACATCACCCTCTTCTTTCAATAACCCAAAATATATTTGCAAGTTTGAGGAACGCTTCTATGTTCCAGCTGCATCTCCTTTTGGGAGGATGAGTTCTATAAGCTTACTCCCTGCTGCATGAGGGAGCACTTTCTTTTATTGATCCTAAATTTACCTCCTGCGAATTTCAAGTTCTAAGATTCCTCCCCTCTCCATTCCTTCATCTTCTGCTGAAATGAGAATCCAGGGATAGACAAGCAATTTCTTACATGCTACCCCTGCCTTGCGTCAGGCCCCTATTGTTCAGGCTAAGGTATCTGGAGAGTTTCTCTGTGCTCAGTTTTCCTACTAATCTTTCCCTCTTTAGCATGATGGAGAGAGTAGAATGGCTTTCTTAAAAGAGCTTTCCTAAAAATGAAGGCAATCCAGTTAGGAAAGAAGCAGAGAGAACAGTGCTGAAGCCTCCATGCACCCCAGATTGAAGCAGAGAAGCACCTCCCCAGCCTCTGGTTCCAGGCGCCAAAAACACTGCATTCATTTCCCAAGAGGTTGGCTTGAGGATTTCTACCCGATTTCTTGCTGTCCTTCGACCAGGTGGTTGCCAGGGATCTTGCTGTCTCCTTGTGTTGCAAAAGCTCTTCTGCCTTCTTGTCTCCAAGCAAGACATTTTGACAGAGGTGATATCTTGTTCATCCATATTGATGTTACTGTGTCAAAGTGGCTACATCAAAATGTAAAGAGATATTGACTGGGTAGTATGAATTCTGGATTACGTTGAGCCTCTCTGCCCCTGACTCTCTCCCTTCTTGGAATTGTGCTCTATTCCTGAGTCTTACTCTGAACTCTATCCCCAGATCTCTGCCTCTAGGCTAACAGTCCTTCCCCAAGAAATCAGCCTAGTGTGGGTTCAGGAAGAGGAGTAACATGGAGAAGCTTCCCCTCCCAGAAGTTGTGGGTAGTGTAGGCAATGAAGTGACTCTCGTAGAGTGGAGGGTGTAAGTTTCATATATTACTTGGTTAAAAAAAAAAAGCAGAAAGGCTACATATATATATGTAGTTATATATATATATGGTTTTTTTTATTCACATGAGGATGTCACTGGCTTCTAAATGATTGCATCCAAGTGCCCACATTAAAATTTCATTTACTGTGGAAGCAGTGGTTCTCAACCCTGGTTGCACTTTAGATTCCTCTGGGAGTTTTAAAAAGTCAGACAAAGCAGCATCTTCCTTTTTTCTGTCTCCTGCTCCTTGCCATCTGCCCTCAGTTCAGGTAAATCAGAATCTTAGGGCGTGGGGACCAAGTATTATGATTTGTTGAAAGCACAGCTAGGGTACAGAACCACTCTCCTGATTGAACGTACAGACTCTCTTTCCCCACAGGCTGTCTGTCTCAGTCTGTCTTTTTCAGAATGTCTACAGCTCCGGTGACAGTCAGTGAGTGGGGCTGAGGTCATGTTGAAGATTTGTCCAGGAGAATATTGATCCTGGGCACTGATCAATGTCTCCCATATTGTCATGGGTTTTTGTTTTTAATTTCTTTATTGTATTTTTAGTATCCAGTTTCATTTTCTGGAACTGACTGGCTTATTGTCTCTGCTAGGAATTCATGCCTGGTTTATGCCTGACTTACAAGCCTCACTCAAGTTTATTTACTAATTCACTCCTTCATTTGTTCACTCAGCCACTCACCCTCTAATTCATGTATTCACTCCTTCACTCATTCATTCCTCTGCTGTACCTTCTGTTTATCTATCCATTTATTTACTCATTGATTCATTCCTCTTACTTATTCAGTTGCTTATTTGTTTATCCATTTATCCATCTGTTTATTCTCTTTTGAGTCATTTGCTCATTCATCCACTCTGTTGATTTATCCACTTTTCAGAAATTTTCTGACTCTCTAGAGGTGACGGCTCCTGAGCTAGTTTCTGGGGAAACACAGATGAGTGTACAGGCAGTGGGGCTGGACTTCGAGGCTGGACTTATTCAGCACTCCTGGACCAGAAAATCCTGGACTTTTGCTCTCCTTTGTGGTCAGATGTAAGACTTTGGGTGGCAAACTTTTCACTATCCTATATGTTTATAGTCTAGGGACCCTCCCAGGGTTGGACCAGAAGTTCTTCTTTGGACATAGGAAATGGCTCTGTAGCACAGGGGAGGGCTAGGTAGAGACGGGAGTGACATTAAGTGCTCCTGACCTAGAATAAATCAGCTGCTTAAGGATGGGCCTTTTTGCAATGAAACTTCCTTTTAAATAGTAATAAAGCAAACAGAGAAAACGTAAGGGGGTGAAAAGGCTAAAAATGACACAGTACAAGGAAAACAGAGAAAGAGCAAAAGGAAACTGCTATAGTAAACATATTAATAGTGTAGAATAATACAAATATTAGCCTCCAAGAGACCAGTGGGGGCCAGTGGGCGAGTTAGGCATGACAGACTTGGTGGCAAGTCCAAGGAGGACTCTCCTCTAGACGGGCAGAGATGTGACCTGGAGCTCCCGTCCACTCTCTGTGATTAGAGAGTCTGGTAGAGAGCTCTTGGAAGGAAGGTCCTACTCCTAAGGCATGCCTTTGAAAAAGACATTTATTCATTCATTCAACAAATAATTAGAGAGCATGGCGTCTACTGCCTCCTTGCAGCTTACTTTACAGTGGAAAAGACAGACACTTGGACAAGTATGACACTCAGGGGTGATGAGTGCACTGAGATAGAAAGTTCAGGGAGCTGTGGGATTATCTCCTGGGAGAAACTGGTCTAGGCAGTTGGGGAAGTTTCCTGGAAAATGGAAGTCTAAGCAGTGATTTGAAGATGGGTGTGTGTGTAGCATAGTTGGAAAAGAGTGTATGAAGGCAGAGGGTAAGAGAGAGCATGAAATGAAAGCTATCCTGTGTGGCTGGTATGTAAAGGGCAAGAGAAGAGTGGGGGAAAGAGGCAGAGAAATGGAAGTGTTGTTGGTTCACTGGTTCACTCAGCAAAGCATCCCTAAGCATCTACTCTGCATGGTCCAGAGCTGGGTGCTGGGGAGGTTTGCCTTCCAAATCATCTACTCTCCAGGGGCCTTATATGGAGGCTGCAAGGGGAGGGTTCAGAGAACATTGTCCAGGTGGCTTCTGCCCACTCTCTGACATTGATGCATGACTGTGCTGTGGCTGAGGGATGCACAGCCTTGGGGTGTGTTATGCCTGTTTCTTGGAGAGCCTTATGCCTGGGTGGAAATACCTTAAAACTGGGGCTGGGCTTTTCCAGCTAAAATGAAAGGTTTTCCTGATAAGCCACTAACTGCATAGTGAGTTATTCAAAGGAGGGAGAAGTAGGAGGAGGAGGACAGGCATGGAGAACATGACTGTTGTTGTTCTGCTCAGTCGTGTCCGACTCCTTGTGACCCCATGGAGTGCAGCACTCCAGGCTTCCCTGTCCTTCACCATCTCCTGGAGCTTGCTCAAACCCGTGTCCATTGAGTCAGCGATGCCATCCAACCATCTCATCCTCTGTTGTCCCCTTCTCCTCCTGCCTTCAGGAGTCTTTCCCAGCCTCAGGGTCTTTCTAATGAGTCGGCTCATTGCATCAGGTGGCCAAAGTATTGGAGCTTCAGCTTTGGCATCGTGATTAGCTTCTCCAGAATTGCTGCATGGGCAATGGAGCCTGGTAGGGCTGGTCTTACCAGGAGTGGACTGGCCATACGGAAACTTAGAAGCAGCCAAGGATTTATGAGGTGTTTGAACTTTGAAGTATTTATGAAGCTGATGTGCCACCAGAGAGATCGGGGGGGTCTCTTCCCCCAAGGTCTTTGTCCTTTAAAATGATTTCATTTATTTATTTCTGACTGTGCGGTGTCTCGGTTGCTGCGTGGGCTTTTCTCTAGTTGTGGTGCTTCTCATTGTGGGGCTCCTCTTGTTGCAGAACATGGGATCTCAGGCACACAGGCTTCATGAATTGCGGCATGTGGGCTCCATGGCTGTGGCTCCTGGGCCCTAGAGCACAGGCTGAATAGTTGTGGTGCATGGGCTTCGTTTCAAATAGTTTGAAAAAAAGCTACCGATGTTTCTACCCTGCTTGTCATAGGAAACAGTACCTGCTTTACTTCCATCTGAAACTCTCTCACCTGATTGGTGAAACCTATTTCTCACCCAGAGTCAGTCTTCATGGGAGTGTGGGAGATGGAGGTGTACCTAAAAAATCTTTTCAGCCTCTCCTGGGAAGGTGTGCCCAGTACAAGGAGATGGGGGTGGCTGCCGAGAAGCAACTGACCACTTCCATCGCGTCTGACACATGTGGAATTAGAAGAATAGGATTTAAGTATGTGATTTGAAAGCTGCGTGGTGTGCACTAACACATACTAAGGAATTAACCTCCACCTTTGCCGCCAACAAACCACTGGAGACGGAAGGATCAAGGCCATGGGACGTAGTGGCCTGAACCATGGTGCTCAGATGGATACTCCCCGGTTCTCTTCCTGTTCTGTGCCTGCGGCTGACCACTTCCTATTTTGATCCACATACAGTTTCTCTAGTCACAGCATCCCTGACAAATCTCTTACCTGACTTTGCTGAGCTCAGAAAATATTTGTAGATTTATTTGCATCATTATCTTGATAAGTGTGACTTGTGGGATGTCATCATAAAGCAGCTTCGTTTTTGCCTCCCACTGTCCCAGTTCAGATCCATTCTGTGGGACTAGCTCTCCTCTGAGTGAAAACTCAGCAGGACCCATGACAGCTGTGGTTGCTATCAGGTAAGAAAAATCTTATGCATTCTCTATGTTCCTACTATACTTCTAACTTAGTGATTAAAATATGCCACCTTGCAATTTTGCCTTAAAGATGTGACTTCCTCCCTACCTCATTGAGCCCTGTTGCAGGCTGGAAGCTGTTACAGAAGGGAGATGTAAGACTGTGTTTTCTCTCTTTCTTCACCTAGTACTTCCACTCCTCTCTCATTTTGCTAGCCATGTATGACACCTCCAGGATGGGATGGAAGTGTGCTAGAAGAAGTAAGGGGACGAGGGACCATTTCCGTGGTAGTGATCAGTTTCAACCCTCTTCGGACTGGTTAAAAGAAAACTCTTTCTCTCCTGTGTGCCCTGTGGGCCATTGGAGATGCCTCTCTCATCACTGGGGATCTTTTACTTACAGCCTCTGTTCTAGAATACATGCATATCTATTTTGGTTATTTGCTTTCTCCTGGGAACCCAACAGTGCCTCTGGTTTTTTTCTTTGACAGGACATAAGATGACCTCCAACACTGGCTCACTCTTGCTCTTGACTTAGATCAGATTCTGGTTAAGCCTTTGTCATTTCTTCGCTCGATGAACTCTGGGAGTAAGTTACTGCCCAACCTGTAGCTCTCTCCTCTGTTTTATAGGCTGCTGCAGTCAGCCTCTTGACATTTGGATATCTCCAGTGAAACTGCAGGGGTACCGCTTAAATTCTCCGAGTGGTCTCTCAAAGCCGTTCTCTTGTCACCTGGGGTATAGGAGGTAACATCCATGTACTAATCAGACTAGGCTGGGATAACACCATCCAACCAAAGGTAGTATGGTAGGCTTATACCATACGACTTCGTTTCCTGCTCTCAAGCCCCTATAGATCTAATAACCCTTATGGCCAGTCGTCCTCCAAGTGTTGATTCAGTATTTCAGGCTGCTTTGAGATATGGCATCTCCATACTTAAAAAAAAAATACTTCTACAAAAAATTCTGAGGACGAAGGGTAGTGATGTTCACATAACAATGAGAATGCACTCAATATCACTGAGCTGTACACTTACAAAGGGTTAAAATGGTAAATGTTATGTTGTATTTAAGATACAGCAATTAAAAAATGTTGTATAGAGAAAAAAGTTATTGTCAGTGAACTTAATCTTTGCTTCATATGAGAAAATGATTTTGACCTTAACTAGATGTTAGGTATTCATTCAGATATTATCAATATTTTCTCTCTCAGCACTTGGTGTAAACTGGTGGTTTGAGTAACTTTAATAGAATTAGATAATAAGAACAATGCTTCTACAATTATTACAATAAGGGAAAAGAAGACTGGAAGGATGTGCAATGCCATGAAATTCATTGGCCAAGGCAAATTACATCAGTTCAGTTCAGTTCAGTTCAGTTGCTCAGTCGTGTCCGACTCTTTGTGACCCCATGAATCACAGCACGCCAGGCCTCCCTGTCCATCACCATCTCTCGGAGTTCACTCAGACTCATGTCCATCGAGTCCGTGATGCCATCCAGCCATTTCATCCTCGGTTGTCCCCTTCTCTTCCTGCCCCCAATCCCTCCCAGCATCAGAGTCTTTTCCAATGAGTAAACTCTTCTCATGAGGCGGCCAAAGTACTGAAGTTTCAGGTTTAGCATCATTCCTTCCAAAGAACAGAACGTGGTCTGCTGGAGAAAGGAATGGCAAGCCACTTCAGTATTCTTGCTTTGAGAACCCCATAAACAGCATGAAAAGGCAAAATGATAGGATACTGAAAGAGGAACTCCCCAGGTGAGTAGGTGCCCAATATGCAAATTACAAGGGCATCCTTAATTTCAAGGTGTGTGTGTGGATGGGGAACAATATCTCTGGTGCCCAGAAGAAGAGAAAAAACATGCACCAGTGAACAGTAGTAGTGACATCTCTGGTACCTCTTCCCTTTCTAAATCCCGCTTGAATATCTGGAAGTTCACGGTTGACGTACTGTTGAAGTCTGGCTTGGAAAATTTTGAGCGTTTCTCTGCTAGCGTCTGTTTAGTTAAGTTCAGTTCAGTTGCTTAGTTGTGTCTGACTCTTTGCGACCCATGAACCACAGCACACCAGGCCTCCCTGTCCATCAACCAACTCCCGGAGTTTACCCAAACTCATGTATATTGAGTCAGTGCTGCCATCCACCATCTCATCCTCTGTCGTCCCCTTCTCCTCCTGCCCTCAATCTTTCCCAGCATCAGTCTCATTTCCAATGAGTCAGCTCTTTGCACCAGGTAGCCAAAATATTGGAGTTTCAGCTTCAACATCAGTCCTTCCAATGAACACCCAGGACTGATCTCCTTTAGGATGGACTGGTTGGGTCTCCTTGCAGTCCAAGGGACTCTCAAGAGTCTTCTCCAACATCACAGTTCAAAAGCATCAATTCGTTGGTGCTCAGCTTTCCTTATAGTCCAACTCTCACATTCATACATGACTACTGGAAAAGCCATAGCTTGACAAGACGAACCTTTGGTGACAAAGTAATGTCTCTGCTTTTTAATATGCTCTCTAGGTTGGTCATAACTTTCCTTCCAAGGAGTAAGCTGCAGTCACCATTTGCAGTGATTTTGGAGCCCCCCCAAATAAAGTCAGCCACTGTTCCCACTGTTTCCCCATCTATTTGCCATGAAGTGATGGGACCAAATGCCATGATCTTATTTTTCTGAATGTTGAGCTTTAAGCCAACTTTTTCATTCTCCTCTTTCACTTTCATCAAGAGGTTCTTTAGTTCTTCTTCACTTTCTGCTATAAGGGTGGTGTCATCTGCATATCTGAGGTTATTGATATTTCCCCTGGCAATCTTGATTCCAGCTCGTGCTTCTTCCAGCCCAGTGTTTCTCATGATGTACTCTGCATATAAGTTACATAAGCAGGGTGACAATATACAGCCTTGACGCACTCCTTTTCCTATTGGGAATCTGTTGTTCCATGTCCAGTTCTAACTATGTTACCTGACCTGCATACAGATTTCTCAAGAGGCAGGTTAGGTGGTCTGGTATTCCCATCTCTTACTGAATTTTCCACAGTTTATTGTGATCCACACAATCAAAGGCTTTGGCATAGTCAATAAAGCAGAAATAGATGTTTTTTTCTGGAACTCTCTTGCTTTTTTGATGATGCAACGGATGTTGGCAATTTGATCTTTGGTTCCTCTGCCTTTTCTAAATCCAGCTTGAATGTCTGGAAGTTCATGGTTCATGTATTGTTGAAGCCTGGCTTGGAGAATTTTGAGCATTACTTTACTAGTGTGTGAGATGAGTGCAATTGTGCGGTAGTTTGAACATTCTTTGGCATTGCCTTTCTTTGGGATTGGAATGAAAACTGACCCTTTCCTGTCATGTGGCCACTGCTGAGTTTTCCAAATTTGCTGGCATATTGAGTGCAGCACTTTAACTGCATCATCTTTTAGGATTTGACATAGCTCAACTGGAATTCCATCACCTCCACTAGCTTTGTTCGTAGTGATGCTTCCTAAGGCCCACTTGACTTCACATTCCAGGATGTCTGGCTTTAGGTGAGTGATCACACCATTGTGATTATCTGGGTCATGAAGATCTTCTGTGTATTGTCACCTCTTCTTAATACCTTTTGCTTTTATTAGGTCCATACCATTTGTGTCTCTTATTGTACCCACCTTTGCATGAAATGTTCCCTTGGTATCTCTACTTTTCTTGAAGAGACCTCTAGTCTTTCCCATTCCATTGCTTTACTCTATTTCTTTGCATTGATCACCGATGAAGGCTTTCTTATCTTTCCTTGCTATTCTTTGGAACTCTGCATTCAAATGGGTGCAGCAAATATCTTTTTCTCCTTTGCCATTTGCTTCTCTTTTTTTTCAGCTATTTGTAAGGCCCCTTCAGACAACCATTTTGCTTCCTTTTTGCATTTCTTTTTCTTGGGGATGGTCTTGATCCCTGCCTCCTGTACAGTGTCACAAATCTCCATCCATAGTTCTTCAGGCACTCTGTCTATCAGGCCTAATCCCTTGAATCTGTTTGTCACTTCCACTGTATAACCATAAGGGATTTGATTTAGGTCATACCTGAATGGTCTAGTAGTTTTCCCTCCTTTCTTCAATTTAAGTCTGAATTTGGCAATAAAGAGTTCATGATCTGAGCCACAGTCAACTCCCAGGCTTGTTTTTGCTGACTGTATAGAGCTTCTCCATCTTTGACTGCAAAGAATATAATCAATCTTATCTCAGTACTGATCATCTGGTGATGTCCATGTGTAGAGTCTTCTCTTGTGTTGTTGGAAGAGGGTGTTTGTGATCACCAGTGCATTGTGTTGGGAAAACTTTGTTATCGTTTGCCCTGCCTCGTTTTGTACTCCAAGCCAAATTTGCCTGTTACTCCAGGTATTTCTTGACTTCCTACTTTTGCATTCCCGTCTCCTATAATGAAAAGGACATCTTTTTTGGGTGTTAGTTCTAGAAGGTCTTGTAGGTCTTCATAGAACCATTTAACTTCAGCTTCTTCAACATTACTGGTCGGGGCACAGGCTTGGATTACTGTAATATTGAATAGTTTGCCTTGGAAATGAACAGAGATCATTCTGTCATTTTTGAGATTGCATCCAAGTACTGCATTTTGGACCCTTTTGTTGACTGTGAGGGCTACTTCATTTCTTCTAAGGGGTTCTTTCCCACAGTAGTAGGTATAACAGTGATCTGAGTTAAATTCACCCATTCCAGTCCATTTTAGTTCACTGATTCCTAAAATGAGAATCCCTTGGACTGCAAAGAGATCAAACAAGTCAATCCTAAAGGAATTCAGTCCTGAACATTCACTGGAAGGACTGATGCTGAAGCTGAAACTCCATACATTGGCCACCTGATGGGAAGAACTGACTCACTGGAAAAGACCCTGATGCTGGGAAAGATTGAAGGCAGGAGGAGAAGGGGACGACAGAGGATGAAATGGATGGATGGCATCACCGACTTGATGGACATGAGTTTGATTAAGCTCTGGAGTTGGTGATGGACAGGGAAGCCTGGCGTGCTGCAGTCCATGGGGTCACAAAGAGCTGGACACGACTGAGCGACTGAACTGAGTTGAACTGAGCATAGCCTTCCACTCCTACCCTAGGGAAGGAGTGGGATTCACCCCCTTTTCTTATGCTGTCGTTAGCTTATCTCAAAAAATTCTTTGCTAAAGTATTTCCCTCCAATCCAACTTCGGACCTGTACATATACTTGAATGTGATACTGGCTTTGACAACCTACCTCCTTTGCATATGGTTTAGCAGCTCCTTTGAAATATGAGAGCTATTGTTTCTTGATGCCCTGGCTAACACTTTCATTTAAGCATCCTGTTATGTATTTGTTCATTGTCTGTCTCTCCTACCTGACCGAAGGCCCTTAGGATCACAGCCTGCATTTGTCTTTTTTTCTAGGAGGACCCTTCAGGCTGCCTGTCTGGTATGGTACTGGAAAAGAGGCAGATTTTCTATAGCTATTCTAGGCAGCAGGGAAGGAAGGAAGGATGGAGGCAGGGAAGAGGGGAGGGAGAAAGAAACAGGAAAAAGGTAGGATGGACTTAAGTCAGGAGGTGGGGTGAGCAAAAGAGGCTCACAGGAGGAGATACAGACAGAAAATGAAATTCCAGCCTGGAGCCCAGAATTAGCCAGGGACCTGAAATACCAAGGGTGAAGGCAAATCTGCTCTCCCAAGATGAATCAACTCAGGAACAGAAATGAAATTATGATAGAATGGCCAGGGTGTGGTCGCAGTGTGGGAGATAAGGCTCAGTGTTTCTGGGAGAAGCAGTTTCATGGGAAGAGAAGAGAAATGGCATTTGTCTAGTGCCTATTCTATGCCAGGCATTGCGCCAGCTACTTCCTGTAGGCAAGCTCACTGAACCCTGTTTATAAACCTGGGAAACTGAACTCAGAGAGGTGAGCCCAAGGCCACACAGCTTATCAGAGCAGTGTTGGAACTCAGATTTGGGTGTGTCCAGCATCAGAGATGTCTTCATTCCAGACAGCTCCTTGTAGCCCATCTCTGAGGACACTCCTTCATATGTCTCTCTCTTTTTTGGGAAACTCACTTCCAGATAGCCATTCTGATAAGTGGATAGTACAAGCTGCTCCTTTCTTTGCTTCCTAACTTCGGAGATGTCAATAGCTGTTGTGAGAGGCATAAAACAGCTTTAGGCTAAACCTGCCTGCCTCTACTCCATTTATGGCTGGTTTTAAGATTCCTGCTCTCACCCAGCCTGGCTCCCACGCAGACTCCTGAGCTTTCCACACAGATAGTTAAAGGAATTTTCTGCAGCTCAGTTCTATTTTAAAGAAAGATATACACATCTGTACTTGTGTATGAGTGTGTGTGCAGAATTGCTCGTGGTGGGCTATCTGGGGACCTCTGAAATGTACAAGTGTGATCACGGTGACTGTGTGCTGAGTGTGAGGTAAGCAGTTGTTCACAGCTTGGGTTCTCCACTGTGCCCTTGGGTCTAGCACTAGCCTCGATGGCTGGTCGACATTCCTAGTGAACTGCTCGTCAAGGAGTCCCCTTGGGTGGAAAGCACTGCCATCAGCGTTAGGACTTTGGCTCTGTTGACTGCCCAGGGAAAATGAAATGGTGCCCAGTTCACACTGGGAGGTGGTGGCATTTTGGCTTTGCTGAACCTTGGACTACTCCTCCCGCTGCGGTGGGACAAAGGCTCACACGCGCACGCATGTGCGTAAGTGCTAAGGCCTGTGTCTGAAGTCCACCCAGCCAGCGATGCTGATGGCCTGGGAGTTCTGTGGGGACCAGGCATTTGTGAACCATCCCTGGGCAATAGGGGACTATCTCTCTATCTTGACTCTGTGCTGGCAGCAAGCATTTGTAGATTCAGTCTCTGTGAAGCTTGGGTTGCGTCAATATGACATTTTGAAGTTCAACTGATGCTTGATGAAAATAACCACTGTAGCAGATATTTGACATTAAAATTTTTGCAGTACTCCATCTCCTTCTTTCATGAGGCAGTGCCTCCTCTAGGGAGCTCCATTTTTCTGTCTTTTGACTTTAAGCTACCCTCTGCTGCTGCTGCTGCTAAGTCGCTTCAGTCGTGTCCAACTCTGTGCGACCCCAGAGACGGCAGCCCACCAGGCTCCCCTACCCTCCACCCCTCCTTAATCTGCTTCTCACCCTGTCTGTGTCCCAGGAAGTAGTCTGGCCACTGGGGACCCCCAGCAGGAGATGTGGGACAGGGAGGAGTATAAGGTTTGAACAATTTCTTCAGCCAAGATTCATCCACAGGGGGGTGTTCTCCGGGAATTTGGAGTTGAACGCTCCAGCTTGAGCACTGTGAGTGGTGTTAACAGTCTACTCCAGGGATCAGCAAACTACACCGGTCAGTCACATCTAGTCCCCTATGTGTTTCTGTATGTGTTAATCTGTTAGTTGCTCAATCGTGTCCAACTCTTTGCAACCCCATAGACTGTAGCCCGCCAGTCTTCTGTCCATGGAATTCTCCAGGCAAGAATACTGGAGTGGGTAGCCTTTCCCTTCTCCAGATGATCTTCTGAACGCAGGGACTGAACCCAGGTCTCCCACATTGCAGGCAGATTCTTTACCATCTGAACCACCAGGGAAGTGTATGACCATGATGCCAAGAATGACATTTACATTTTAAAATAGTTGAAAAATTCAAAAGAAGAATTTTTTTAATATGTAAAAATTCTATGAAATTCAAACTAAGATATCCGCTGGTAAAGATTCATTGAAACACAGCTATGCTTATTTGATTGTGTTGTCTATAGCTGCTTTTACACTACAAAGGCAGAATTGCGTAGTTTCAACATACAGCCTTTGGCCTTCAAAGCCTTAAGTATTTACTGTCTGGTCTAGCCCAATAGTCTTGATCTATGTGAAACTATGGCAACTCAGTAAAGACAAGACCACCAGGGGCTCAGATTTAAAAGGAATGAGGATTGGGTAATCCTCCCAGGCAGTAAACCCCAACCATTCAGGGTGTTTAGAGGCCCAGGGAACATGGATTAGCTGTGGAAGTGGGCCACTGTGATTACTGACTTAGGTGTCCATCTATAAAAGCTTGGATGCTGCTGCTAAGTCACTTCAGTAGTGTTCAACTCTGTGTGACCCCATAGATGGCAGCCCACCAGGCTCCCCCGTCCCTGGGATTCTCTAGGCAAGAACACTGGAGTGGGTTGCCATTTCCTTCTCCAATGCATGACAGTGAAAAGTGAAAGTGAAGTTGCTCAGTTGTGTCCAACTCTTCACGACCCCATGGACTGCAGCCTACCAGGCTCCTCCATCCATGGGATTTTCCAGGCAAGAGTACTAGAGTGGGGTGCCATTGCCTTCTCCAAAAGCTTGGATGGTAGCAGCTAAATTTTCTGTTAATTTCTGCCCCCATCCACTTTTCTTCTTTCTCTTGTACTACCTTACATGAAGAACACTTGTGGCTAAATCTCAGGCTTCAGAAGAGAGTTTGAATGAATTGCCATCAGCCTGCAACAATATAAGGGAGTTGGACTTTGGTTGTTCCCTGTATTGAGTGCATGAACTTTTGAACGAGAAGAATGGCAAGGTAAAAAGAGTGGCTCTTTCCAGATATCTTTGCTTCTTCAGATCTTTTTGCCACCCTGCCCTGCTCTGCTCTGTGCTCCCAGAGGCTGACCTCTCTCAGCTACATTCAATGAGCCTGTTGCTCTCTGGGCTCTGGTTGAGGGTGCTTGGTGTTGCAGAAGGCACACGTTGTACACGCGGGGGAAGGAGAGAGAGAGAGAGAAGAGAGTGAGGTTGGAGTATTTCTTTTTCTATGCGCCTCTCTGCTGGATCACTTTGGCTGATGGACTGTGTTCCTCTCCCTAAGGTCACAGCCCCTGCAGCTGGCTCTCCATCTCTCTGAGTCTTCTGGGCTTCAGTAACCACTCTCTTCCTTTTCCTGTTCAGGTCTATCATGGTACCATGCCATTACAAACAGAATGCTGAACCCTTCCTGTGGTTTCTCTATACCCTCCCCTCCTCTTTGTAAACAGGCTCTTTACTAAATCCTTCAATCACCCAGTTCCTACCAAGACCCTTTATTGATAATGTGGGCTTGGCTAGTTGGTTGCTCTGTCCAGGATTTTGAAAATGGAGCAAATTATGCAAAAAAGAACCATGGTTGGGAACTGACTTGTTTTAGCCCTGGTGGTGTCTAAAGGTGGCAGCAGCTGTGGCTAGCGTCAGTGGTGTCCTGCTCTAGTGGCCGTTGAATCCCGGCTAGATCATTTCCCATGTTGGGCCCTTGGGGGAGCCCTTGGTTTTGACTTATTTTCCAACCCCAGCCTCTAGTTTCCTAATTGTGAGACTTCAATAGAGTTCTAAGAAATTCTTTTAAAACAGTGAATAGAGCCAAAGATGTTTCCAGTGTTTGCAACCAAGAACCCTGACTGATATGGCCATTCAAGCCAATGTTTGCTGTCTGGTCCAAAGCTCTACTTTTTAACCAAATTGAAAGTGTGTAGAGCTCTTTCAAGGAGTGGATGGAGTTGGCATTTATCTTTTCTGCTGTTTGCCTTTGGCATTTCCTCTTCTTTTAACTTGGAATGTGGGCTGATGTTGGAGGTACAGCTGCCATTTTGTAACCATCAGCTAATCACAAGGCCAAGATATTATACTGGTCTTGAGCCTCTGAGCCAATGCCAACAGCAGCCTCTTCGAAGTTTCTTACCAAAGAAGGAAGGAAAAGCCTGCTTTCTCACTGTTTCTCAGATGACTGTTAGCAGCAAAAATTCCTTTAGTATTATTTCATCTGCATGGGGCTTCCCTGGTGGCTCAGAAGTTAAAGCATCTGCCTGCAATGCGGGAGACCTGGGTTCCAACCCTGGGTCAGGAAGATCCCCTAGGGAAGGAAATGGCAACCCACTCCGGTATTCTTGCCTGGAGGATCCCATGGATGGAGGAGCCTGGTGGGCTAGAGTCCGTGGGGTCACAAAGAGTCGGCCACCACTGAGAGACTTCACTCTCACTTCAAGAGCTCCTCTACCTGAGATGGCGTTACCTCTGTTTAAGAGATGAGAGAACAAGCTCAGAGTAATGACTAGTCCAGATGTACACAGCAAGCACTGAGAAGGAAAGGAACGCTGAGGATAATTGCTCATGTATAGATCTGGGCCCTTTTATTCAGTCATCCATTCACTCACTCATTCATTCAGCAAAACTTTCCTCGTGTTCTCATCTTGTGCTGGATGCAGGTGCAACCCTTGAGATACAAAGATGGACACAGCAGAGCCCCTGACGTTGAGGCCCACGAAAGCAGTCCGAGCAAGAGACGATGGGAAGCTGGAGAAGGATGATGAAGAGGGGGGCAGACTGAAGGAACCTTTAGGAGGGAGAATCAGCAGGACTTGGAGATGGATTGACAGGGGCTCAAGGGACAGAAAGGTATTCAGGATGGCTCTTCGGACTCTGGCTTTCTGGCTTAAGTGCCTGAGAGAGATGTGTGGTCCTTACTGGGATGGTGGATGTCCAACGAGTGGTGGGAGGCAGGTGGGAGAGAGCCAGAGGGCAGGGGACTGTGAGCAGAAGGACTTTCTAAGGCAAGCAGGGCAGTTCTGGGCAACCATGAACAGCAGGGTGTCCTGGGGATGATGATGGAGATGCCGCAGAGGTGAAGATCAAGACCAGCCCAGCAGCCTCATTATTAAATCTTTTTGACTTTTTGAAAATTGAAAATTTTCTTGTTTTCCTTATTGAAAAAAAAATTTTTAATTGAGTTATAATCTACATACCATACAATTCAGTTCCTTTACTTGCACAATTCAGTGATTTTTGGTGTATTTACAGAGTTGCGTAGCTATCACCACAGGAATGGAGTTTTTATTTTTTATGTTTCCGGTCGTGTGGCATGTGCGGCTCTTTGTTCCCTGACCAGGGATTGAACCTGTGCCCCCTGCATAGGAAGCATGGAGTCAAACACTGGATCACCAGGAAAGTCCCTAGTATTAATGACTGATGGCACCTTAACTCTTCACCTCCTACAGGGCTGCCCAGTTCAGTGCAGTTCAGTCGCTCAGTCATGTCTGACTCTTTGTGACCCCATAAATCGCAGCACATCAGGCCTCCCTGTCCATCACCATCCCCCAAAGCTCACTCAGACTCACGTCCATCGAGTCTGTGATGCCATCCAGCCATCTCATCCTCTGTCGCCCCCTTCTCCTCCTGCCCTCAACCCCTCCCAGCGTCAGAGTCTTTTCCAATGAGTCAACTCTTCGCATGAGGTGGCCAAAGTAGTAAACAAAATCCCAGCAAAGTTGGCTGTGCTTTCACACTAGGCCCTCACAGAGGGCACTAGAGGGGTCCCCTCCCTCTCCCCAGCCATTTCCTAGGCTCAGATTCGGCATTTAGTCCACCTTCTCATCAGGAGGAGAAGTTCTATGGGTTTGCAGGACCACTCGATACACATAAGTCAGCCAGCCCTGGGAGTTCCTTTGGTAACGAGTACTTAAACCCACCATTAGCCACCTTTAGGACTGTGCTTACTGCTTAATGACCACCAGCTCCAAGGCCTGGTGGGGCTGGACAGATGGAGAGCGAGGAGGAGCTTCTGCCATAAAGAGGCATTCCAGCGCCTTCTTCAGACACTCCAGGATGAAGGCTGCTCTGCCTTCAGGCACAGGCTTATCATCTCTCACTGGCTTGTCTTACAATAATTAGCAATCTATGTTTAATGAGTCTACAGAAGGAAGGAAAGAAATTCTTTGAGAATCTAATATTCCTGCTTTTTTCTAATGGGCTTCCCTGGTGGCTCAGATAGTAAAGCCTCTGCCTGCAATGCGGGAGACCCGGGTTCCATCCCTGGGTAAGGAAGATACCCTGGCGGTGCAACCCACGCCAGTACTCTTGACTGGAGAATTCCATGGACGGAGGAGCCTGGCAGGCTACAGTCCATGGGGTTGCAGAGTAGGACACAACTGAGCGACTTCACTTTCATTTTTCTTTCTAATGGGTGGGACCTAAGGGTCTGTGTGTGTGTGTGTGTGTGTGTGTGTGTGTTTAAGGGAATCTGTTCTCTGCTCTGAGGGGCCTGGGATTTAAAGTTAGATATCCCAGTTTGTATAATATAAATTTCTCCAGCCTCCATCAGCCTGTGGGTATCAATGAGGTGAGTCAGATTTCACTGTCTTGTGCTGCCTCTGCCACACCCCCGCCCCCGCCGCCCTTCC
>SJYF01000057.1:8578741-8594334 GCA_006410515.1 Procapra przewalskii | reverse complement strand
GGAGGGAAATTCAAGACGGAGGGAATACATATATATATATGTATATATATATATATGCCTATGGCTGATTCATGTTGATGATATATACATACATATATATATATATACACCTATGGCTGATTCATGTTGATGTATGGCAGAAGCCAACACAAAATTGTGAAGCAATTATTGTCCAATTAAAAATAAATAAATTTTAAAAAAGTTCATCTGTACAGCAATGCCTTTCCTGGCTTTCTTACTAGTTCAGCATCGCTGGACATTTGCCATTCCCTTTCCCTGCTTTGTGTTTCTTCATTGCACTTATTTATCCCATTCTTTTTTAAAAAATTAATTAAGTAGCTAATTTATCTTGGCTGCATCAGGTCTTACTTGCTATATGTGGGATCTCTGTGTTTGTTTGTTTAGGCGCAGAGACTCTCTAGTTATGGTGTGAGAGCTTAGATACTCCGCAGTATGTGGGATCTTAGTTCCCTGACCAGGATGGAACTTGCGTCCTCTGCGTTGCAAGGTGAATTTTTAACCATTGGACCACCCGGGAAACCCCTCACTCTTTAATGTTATATAGAGATTGGTCTACCATCTGTCTTCCTTCACTAGAATATGTTTCATGAGGGCAACGATTTTCACCTCTCCGGCTCACCACTGTATATCAACCCCACTGTCCAATATATAGTTTTCCTCAGTGATTATAATGATTGAATTAAAAGGAGCAAGGTACATATAGGAATAGAAGGGAGAAAAGTGTGGCTGGACTTTAAAGAGCTGGTGGATGGTAAGAGAAAAGATAAGAGGAAGGTGGAGGCCAGGACACTGTTGGAGTATATGGACTCTGTTCAAGAGTTTCATCTTCCTTCTAGGGATAATGGAAGGGATAAACTTCTAGGGATAAACTGAAGGTTTTGAAGAGTGGGAGTTTTGTGATGAAATTTTCATTTTAAAAGAATTTCCTGGGTCTTATGGGATGAATAGCTTGTTGAGGGTAGGGGAATGCAGAGGGATGCAGGCCAGTCAGAAGGCTATTGTATTCCAGGCTGGAGATTAAGTGCCTTGCACTGGGCTGCTGACAGTGGGAAGAAGTAGATGAATTTAAATGATGTGCATGAGGTAGAATTGGCAGGGTATGTAAATGGATTTGAACACACAGGGTAGGAAAATGCCCTGGAGGGAGAAATGGCAACCCCCTCCAGCACTCTTACCTGGAAAATTCCGGGGACAGAGGAGCCTGTTAGGTCACAGTCCATGGGGCTACAAGAGTCAGACATGACCGAGTACACACGCCGTAGAGGGTGGGAAGGGGGAAGAGGTCAAGGAGCATTCCAAAGTTTCTGATTTTTGAAATTAATGCATGAGGGTCTTTGGATGAAAATGGGATTTTGAGAGTACAAGTGTTCAGTTGCCAGTTGTGTCCAACACTTTGCGACCCCATGGACTGCAGCACGCCAGGCCTCCCTGTCCATCACCAACTCCTGGAGCCTACTCAAACTCGTGTATATCGAGTTGCTGATGCCATCCAACCATCTCATCCTCTGTCGTCCCCCTCTCCTCCTGCCTTCAATCTTTCCCAACATCAGGGGCTTTTCAAATGAGTCAGTTCTTCGCATCAGGTGGCCAAAGTATTGGAGTTTCAGCTTCAGCATCAGTCCTTCCAATGAATATTCGGGACTGATTTCCTTTAAGATGGACTGGTTGGATCTCCTTGCTGTTCAAGGGACTCTCAAGAGTCTTCTCCAACATCACAGTTTAAAAGCATCAGTTCTTTGGTGCTCAGCTTTCTTTTTAGTTCAACTTTCACATCCATATATGACTACTGGAAAAGCCATAGCTTTGACTAGACGGACCTTTGTTGGCAAAGTAATGTCTTTGCTTTTTAGCATGCTGTCTAGGTTGGTCATAGCTTTTCTTTCAAGGAGCAAGTATCTTTTAATTTCATGGCTGCAATGCAGTCATCATCTGCGGTGATTTTGGAATCCAAAAAAATAAAGTCAGTCACTGTTTCCATTGTTTCCCCATCTATTTGCCATGAAGTAATGGAGCCGGATGCCATGATCTTAGTTTTTTGAATGTTGAGTTTTAAGACAACTTTTTCACTCTCATTTTTCACTTTCATCAAGTGGCTCTTTGGTTCCTCACCTTCTGCCATAAGGATGGTGTCATCTGCATATCTAAGATTATTGATATTTCTCCTGGCAATCTTGATTCCAGTTTGTGCTTCATCCAGCCCAGCATTTCTCATGATGCACTCTGCGTATAAATTAAATAAGCAGGGTGACATTATGCAGCCTTGATGTACTCCTTTCTCGATTTGGAAATGGTCTGTTGTTCCATGTACAGTTCTAACTGTTGTTTCCTGACCTGCATACAGATTTCTCAGGAGGCAGGTGAGGAGGTCTGGTATTCCCATCTCTTTAAGAATTTTCCAAAGTTTGTTGTGATCCACACAGTCAAAGGCTTTGGCATAGTCAGTAAAGCAGAAGTAGATGTTTTTCTGGAAGTCTCTTGCTTTCTCGATAATCCAGCGGCTGTTGGCAATTTGATCTCTGGTTCCTCTGCCTTTTCTAAAACCACCTTGAACATCTGGAAGTTCACGGTTCATGTACTGTTGGAGCCTGGCTTGCAGAATTTTGAGCATTACTTTGCTAGGATGTGAGATGAGTGCAATTGTGCGGTACTTTGAGCATTCTTTGACATTGCCTTTCTTTGGGATTGGAATGAAAACTGATCCTTTCCAGTCCTGTGGCCACTGCTGAGTTTTCCAAATTTGCTGGCATATTGAGTGCACACCTTCACAGCATCATCTTTCAGGATTTGAAATAGCTCAACTGGAATTCCATCACCTCCTCTAGCTTTGTTTGTAGTGACGCTTCCTAAGGCCCACTTGACTTCCCATTCCAGGATGTCTGGCTCTAGGTGAGTGATCACACCATTGTGATTATCTTGGTCGTGAAGCTCTTTTTTGTATAATTCTTTTGTGTATTGTTCCCACCTCTTAATATCTTTTGCTTCTGTTAGGTCCCTGCCATTTCTGTCCTATAAGGAGCCCATCTTCGCATGAAATGTTCCCTTGGTATCTCTAATTTTCTTGAAGAGATCTCTAGTCTTTCCCATTCTGTTTTTTCCCTCTATTTCTTTGCCTTGATCCCTGAGGAAGGCTTTCTTATCTCTCCTTGCTAGTCTTTGGAACTCTTTTCTTTTCTCCTTTGCCTTTAGCTTCTCTTCTTTTCTCAGCTATTTATAAGGCCTTGCCAGACAATCATTTTGTTTTTTTGCATTTCTTTTTCTTGGGGATGGTCTTAATTCCTGCCTCCTCTACAATGTCATGAACCTCCATCCATAGTTCTTCAGGCCCTCTGTGTATCAGATCTAAGCCCTTGAATCTATTTCTCACTTCCACTGTATAATCATAAGGGATTTGATTTAGGTCATACCTGAAAGGTCTAGTGGTTTTCTCCACTTTCTTCAATTTCAGTCTGAATTTGGCAATAAGGAGTTCATGATCTGAGCCACAATCAGCTCCTGGTCTTGTTTTTGCTGGCTGTATAGAACTTCTCCATCTTTGGATGCAAAGAACATAATCAGTCTGATTTCAGTGTTGACCATCTGGTGATGTCTATGTGTAGAGTCATCTCTTGTGTTGTTGGAAGAGGGTGTTTGCTATGACCAGTGCATTCTGTTGGCAAAACTCTGTTATCTTTTGCCCTGCTTCATTCTGTACTCCAAGACCAAACTTGCCTGTTACTCTAGGTATCTCTTGACTTCCTACTTTTGCATTCCAGTCTCCTAGAATGAAAAGGACATCTTTTTTGGGTGTTAGTTCTAGAAGGTCTTGTAGGTCATCATAGAACCGTTATCTTCAGCTTCTTCAGCGTTACTGGCTAAGGCATAAGCTTGGATTACTGTGATATTGAATGGTTTGCCTTGGAAATGAACAGAAATCATTCTGTCATTTTTGAGATTGCCTCCAAGTACTGCATTTCAGACTCTTGTGTTGACTGTGAGGGCTACTCCATTTCTTCTAAGGGAATTTTGCCCACAGCAGTAGATATAATGGTGATCTGAGTTAAATTCACCCATTCCAGTCCATTTTAGTTCACTGATTCCTAAAATGTTGAGGTTCACTTTTGCCATCTCCTTTTTAAAAAATTTAATTTAATTTATTTTTAAGTGGGCTCCAGTTTTATTTTTGAATATAAATTTATTTATATTAATTGGAGGCTAATTACTTTACAATGTTGTTTTGGTTTTGCCATACATTGACATGAATTGCTATGGGTGTACATGTGTTCCCCACCTGAACCTCCCTCCCACTTCCCTCCCCATCCCATCCCACTGGGTCATCCCAGTGCACCAGACCCGAGCATCCTGTATCATGCATTGAACCTGGACTGGCAATTTGTTACACATATGATAATGTACATGTTTCAGTGCCATTCTCCCAAATCATCCCACCCTCGCCCTCTCCCACAGAGTCCAAAAGACTGTTCTATACATCTGTGTCTCTTTTGCTGTCTTGCATACAGGGTTATCATTACCATCTTTCTAAATTCCATATATATGCGTTATTATGCTGTATTGGTGTTTTTCTTTCTGGCTTACTTCTGAGTTCAGGCTCTACTACAAAGCCACAGTGATCAAGACAGTATGGTACTGGCACAAAGGCAGAAATATAGATCAATGGAACAAAATAGAAAGCCTAGAGATAAATCCACGCACCTATGGACACCTTATGTTTGACAAAGGAGGCAAAAATATACAATGTAGAAAAAACAATCTTTAACAAATGGTGCTGGGAAAACTGGTCAACCACTTGTAAAAGGATAAAACTAGAACACTTCCTAACAACACATACAAAAATAAACTCAAAATGGATTAAAGATCTAAATGTAAGACTAGAAACTATAAAACTCCTAGAGGAGAAAATAGGCAAAACACTCTCCGACATAAATCACAGCAGGATCCTCTATGACCCACTGCCCAGAATATTGGAAACAAAAGCAAAAATAAACAAATGGGACCTAATTAAAATTAAAAGCTTCTGCACAACAGAGGAAACTCTAAGCAAGGTGAACAGACAGCCTTCAGAATGGGAGAAAATAATAGCAAACGAAGCAACTGACAAAGAATTAATCTCAAAAATATACAAGCAACTTAAGCAGCTCAAATCCAGAAAAATAAACGACCCAATCAAAAAAATGGGCCAAAGAAATAAACAGAGATTTCTCCAAAAGATGGCTAACAAACACATGAAAAGATGCTCACCATCACTCATTATCAGTTCAGTTCAGTTCAGTTCAGTCGCTCAGTCGAGTCCGACACTTTGCAACCCCATGAATCGCAGCACGCCAGGCCTCCCTGTCCATCACCAACTCCCGGAGTTCACTCAGACTCACGTCCACCGAGTCCGTGATGCCATCCAGCCATCTCATCCTTGGTCGTCCCCTTCTCCTCCTGCCCCCAATCCCTCCCAGCAACAGAGTCTTTTCCAATGAGTCAACACTTCTCATGCTCAAACTACCACACAATTGCACTCATCTCACACACTAGTAAAGTAATGCTCAAAATTCTGCAAGCCAGGCTTCAGTAATACATAAATCATGAACTTCCAGATGTTCAAACTGGATTTAGAAAAGGCAGAGGAACCAGAGATCAAATTGCCAACATCCACTAGATCATCGAAAAAGCAAGAGAGTTCCACAAAAATATCTATTTCTGCTTTACTAACTATGCCAAAGCCTTTGACTGTGTGGATCACAATAAACTGTGGAAAATTCTGAAAGAGATGGGAATACCAGACCACCTGACCTGCCTCTTGAGAAACCTGTACACAGGTCAGGAAGCAACAGTTAGAACTGGACATGGAACAACACACTGGTTCTAAATAGGAAAAAGAGTACATCAAGGCTGTATATTGTCACCCTGCTTATTTAACTTATATGCAGAGTACGTCATCAGAAATGCTGGACTGGATGAAGCACAAGTTGGAAGATTTCTGGGAGAAATATTAATAACTCAGATATACAGATGACAGCACCCTCATGGCAGAAAGTGAAGAAGAACTAAAGGGCTTCTTGATGAAAGTGAAATAGGAGAGGGAAAAAGGTGACTCAAAGCTCAACATTCAGAAAACGAAGATCATGGCATCTGGTCCCATCACTTTATGGGAGATAGATGGGGAAACAGTGTCAGACTTTATTTTTGGGGGCTCCAAAGTCACTGCAGATGGTGATTGCAGCCATGAAATTAAAAGATGCTTACTTCTTGGGAGGAAAGTTATGACCAACCTAGACAGCATATTAAAAAGCAGAGACATCACTTTGTCAACAAAAGTCCGTCTAGTCAAGGCTATGGTTTTTCCAGTGGTCATGTATCAATGTGAGAGTTAGACCATGAAGAAAGCTGAGTGCTGAAGAATTGATGCTTTTGAACTGCAGTGTTGGAGAAGACTCTTGAGAGAGTCCCTTGGACAGCAAGGAGATCCAACCAGTCCATCCTAAAGGAAATAAGTCCCGAATACTCATTGGAAGGAATGATGCTAAAGCTGAAACTCCAATACTTTGGCCACCTGATACGAAGAACTGACTCTCTGGAAAGAACCCTGATGCTGGGAAAGATTGAAGGCAGAAGGAGAAGGGGACGACAGAGGATGAGATGGTTGGATGGCATCACTGACTTGATGGACATGAGTTTGAGTAGGCTCTGGGAGTTGGTAATGGACAGGAAAGCCTGGCGTGCTGCAGTCCATGAGGTTTCAAACAGTTGGACACGACTGAGGGGCTGAACTGAACTGAATGGGGTATCTTGACATCTGAGGTAGATAAGTCTTTTTAACAGTCTCCACCTTTTATTCAATGACATTATTTTTAGTACCAATTATGAAATAAAACCAATAATAACAGCAATAACAATAGCTGGAAAAGAAACAGTAAGAATTACCTTGTACTGAGATTCATATCGTTATACCAGTATAAAAGAAAAATAAGTCAAATATTACAGTACAAAAACTTTAAGAAGTAATGGATTACTGCTTTTAAACTATATTAGCATATTTTGAAAAGAAAGGGGCAAATTTAGGCCTACATATTGGTCTGTGGCAATAACAAAGGATAACATTACAATTTTTGTTTTCCAGATTCACTTTTTTGTTTTAAAATAGGCAGCAATTTAAAAAGAATTCACTTCAGTGTTAAACACATGATCCAAATTCGGTAAAGTAGTTCCTGAGCTAAAATTTGTACTTTCCAAACAAAAGATAGTACCCTTGCAGTTTGCATTCTGCTTTCACTGCTTTAAAAATTTATACAGGAATAAAAATTCCATGTGGTCGTATAGAAAGACAGAACAGAAGCAACTCAAGTTCAGTTTCTTTGTTTTCCAAAGTCTGTCTTTACCTTCACTGTGATATCATTGTTTATTTAGTAGCTTCTGTTTAAACACAGGAGTATGTCATATCGTGGGACTTAGAGTGTGCCTGAAGAGGGTTTGAGTGATTCTGAATGTTGGAACACTCTGGAAATAAACCTGTAACCGAGGTGCCCCGTGTGTGGGCCAGAGCTATGGACTGCCATCCATGAAGAATGCAATGTTCATTAAAGGATGAATAATAAAAAGATTATCTGAGTATATATTGTATGTGTATTAAATGCATATGTTAAAACTCAACAGTAACCATGGCAGTTGTTAGCATTTGACCACCAAAAGAATTTTTCAGGGAAGCGTATTTTTATCACTGCAATGTTTAGAATTGTCAGTTCCTGTGGATAATAAAAAGAGAGAGACTTGTAGTTGGCTTTATTACTATTTCAAGCATCTGTACAGACAACACCGCCCTGCTCCAGGTACCCACTGGCAGGAGGAGTGAGCCCAGAGCCCGCGTGGGCGGGGGGACAAGGTTTGAGAGTGGGCAGGTGGTGTGACCCCCTGGATTTGAAGGGACACAAAGGCTGTTTAGGGGGAGAGCTCTCCTCTAAGAGGGCTTACTGGGAGTCTTAGGTGGCGGCTACCTTTATCCTCTGTCTGCTGTGGTCTCTACAAATAAATGAGGGGGTTCCCATGGCAGGGACAGCTATCATTGGCTCTCTTGCTGAAGCCTTGAATTTACTGATTTTTTTCCTGTCTCTGCTTCCATCTCATTGCTTTCCCTACACGTTCGTCTGTCCTGCCTTCTATTTCTGTCTGGCCGTCTCTCTGTTTGTCGCCTTTCTCTGCCTCTGTGCCTCTCTCCCCTCGGCAGCCTCTCCCTGTCTCTATCCTGCTCCTTCTCAACCTCTCTGCTCTGTCTCTCCGGTTTCTCTGTGTGTCTTGGCTCTCTGTGCAGGATATGGGTCTTTAGTTTCTCTATTAGAGAGCTAAGGGGAGTGAGGGGGACTTCTGCTGCTGCTGCTGCTAAGTCACTTCGGTCGTGTCCAACTCTCTGCGACCCCATAGACGGCAGCCCACTGGGCTCCCCCGTCCCTGGGATTCTCCAGGCAAGAACACGGAGTGGGTTGCCATTTCCTTCTCCAATGCAGGAAAGTGAAAAGTGAAAAGGAAGTCGCTCAGCTGTGTCCGACTCTAGTGACCCCATGGACTACAGCCTACCAGGCTCCTCTGTCCATGGGATTATCCAGGCAAAAGCCTTTTTTATGTCTCAGTAAAAAGAACCTCGAGCAAAAGCCATCATCTTTGACTTTTGTTGGGAAATCCTCCTCCTCTTGCCCAGCCCCATGCCTTGGGGTGGGGGGCGTCTTTAAAAATCAGAGCACCTGGCCTCTGGAAATGTCAGCCCTCTCACCTGTCTCAGGGCTGGAGTGGGGTTGGTGGCTTTTAGAAGCTGCAGCCCCTGTCGACAGGCAGGGCACAGGTCTGGGGTAGGCACGGGTGAAGGCAAGGTGTATCCGTAGAGTCTGGGCCTTGGTGGGAGTCTCTGAGCGGGGCCTTTTGTGGTCCTCTCTTTGATGGACCATGCTCCCTCCTTCCGGCTTGGCCTGGGGAGGGGAGGAGTGCTAACTCTCCAGGTGGGACCCTCCCCAACTCTGGTTTCCTGAGTAGGGCTCCTGCCCCAGGCGAGATGGCTGAAGAAGCGGACTCGGCCTCCTCCCCAGTCTCTTCCCCACTCATTCCTCCTGGCCTAGGCGTCCTATCCCGAGGATGTGGGGATTGTCTGCCTCTCTCTCCAGAGTGCACCCCCTCACTCCCCGATTTGTCCTGCCCCTTCTTTGTGCTGCCTGCTCCGGCTTCCCAGCCAGCTGCCCCTTGGCTTTTGCTTGAGGTTCTTTTTACGGAGACATAAAAAGACTTAGATCCCAGGGGGAGAGGGCAGTGGAAACCAGAATCACGGGTCATTCCGGTCCCTGGATGCCTGGGGAGGTGCATCTCACAAACAGATGAGGCTTCTGGGGGTGGTGGAGGCTGTGCATGCCCACTCCAAGATGAGAGACAGGGACTTGGCCACATGTGACGAGCACTTGAGTTCTAAGAGGGGGGCCTACCTAAGGTGGTGTGGGCACCCAAGACTGGGGCTGCTTGACCGAAGCCCCTGCCCTGTGAGAGCCCTGCCCATGGAGGCCTGGACAGTGCTTGACTGCGACCGTCATCTCTGATCCTGTCTCTGTGGCTTTCACATGGACCCGTGCCCCGTGGAACCCACCGTGAGAATGCCATCACCCTGTCACCCACACCTGCAGGTGAGACTTTGATGCCCCTGCCTGCCTCCTTTGGAATGCCAGGTCTCTGCTTGGAGACACAGGACTCTGAGGAGGTACAGCAGCTCTCTGAGCTGGCCAAGAGGGGCCCCTCGCTTTGGCTGAGGGTTATCTCACCATTTGTGGAAGACTGGGCTTTGCCAACCTTGAACATTCCTGCCAATTCTCAGAACCCACTGTCCTAGGACTGTTTACCCTCTGCATTCAGCCAAAAGTTCTTCCTCCATCCCTTTATTGTCTCTGTTCACCTTTGAAAACTGGAAAGCAAAACGCTTATTTCTTGTGTGTCGGGGGGCAAGTTTTTCCTCCTTCAGTGTCCCTTCGTGCCTGGGAAGGCATTTCTAGTCTGCCATGGCAGCTGAGTTTTTTGAATATGGGTGAATCAAAGGCAGTTTGGGTGGAAGAGAAAAATGGACTCTGGTGTGTATTCAGCCAATTAGCAAAATGCCCAGCAGTCTTTCTCAGCTTCTCTCAAACGATCTTATACTTGTGCATCCAACAAATACTTTTGCTTGGAGATTATTTTTCATTCTTTCAATATGATACATTATTGAGTGTCTACCCTGCCAGCTGCTAGGCTGGCTGCTGATCACCCAGACTGCTCAAGACCAGACGCAGAACCCACCCATTCGGCACTTGGTGTCTAAGAAGAGACGGTAGGAATTCCAGTCCTACCGAGAAATAGCAGGCAGCTCTCCTAGAGGAGAGAAAGATAGGTCTATGTTTCAATCACGGATTAATAAGCACAAGAATCTGAAGTCTGTTCCAGCTAGCATGGCCACAGAGGTTGTTGGAAGGGACTCTGAAATGTGGGCTACACAGTCAGGCCCTGTGGGTCCTGGAAAATCACCAAGCAGCCATCTGGCCCTTGGATGCTCTCTACAGTTACATGATCCTTCTTCTACAAAGGCCATCAGAACTGCCCCCGAGTTGTGACCTCAGGTCATTAAATCTTTAAGCCTTTCCAGCTTGGTTTCCTATACTGTCAAGGGTCCAGCAGGACACAGATGGCCTGCTTGAAAGGGGTGGTCAAAGAGACCTTAGGGCAGACATTACCTGCCAGTGCAGGGTTCAGGGAAACTAACAACGGCCCATCAAGCACCTTGTGGCTGGCATGCTAGAAAACCATTTCCTCTGGTAGGTCAGAAGGAGCAAGGGGAGGGAGTGTGCCCCTGAGCCTGGCAAAGCCTGCGGCAGAGGGAGGAGGGCTGCCTGACAAGAGCCATGGCCTTCGATGGAGGAATTCAGCCACTGCCAAACCACAGCCTGGAAGAGAGGGAGCTGTGGAAATAAAGCCCTCTGTCTTTCCCGCTATCCACTCTTCTCTCTTCTGCTGGTGTTGGCCAGAGCAGGCTAGAATGCAGGATGTCTGGGAGGCCAGTAAATACAATGCAGACCGAAGTCAGCCTCTCAGGACACACAGCAGGGCAGAGAAGGACGCAGAGTGGATCTGGAGGGGCAAATGGAGAATATCCATGGCTTAGTCAGTTCAGTTCAGTTGCTCAGTCACGTCCGACTCTTTGTGGCCCCATGAACTGCAGCATGCCAGGCCTCCCTGTCCATGAACAACTCCCGGACTCCACCCAAACCCATGTCCATTGAGTCGACCCATCCATCCTCTGTTGTCCCCTTCTCCTCCTGCCCTCAATCTTTCCCAACATCAGAGTCTTTTCAAATGAGTCAGCTCTTCGCATCAGGTGGCCAAAGTATTGGAGTTTCAGCTTCAACATCAATCCTTCCACTTCCACTTATTTACCTACATGGAGTGGGTCTCTCCATATCACTTTCAAATGCCCAAGAAACAGAATCAGGCTGATCAGCTTAGACTGAGGCAAAGGTAGAAGGAGCTTCTGACAGATGTACACCATCATCCTCATGTCCAGGTTGAACAAACTAAGGTTGCTAGAGGGGAAGATGCAGGCCCAAATGGCAACCCACTCCAGTACTCTTGCCTGGAAATCCCATGATGAGTGGCCATGCCAGTGAGTGCAAGGGAGCTGCCCTCCCTAGATATTCTCTTGGCAGTATTCCTGGCCTCGGCTTCAGTTCAGTTCAGTCGCTCAGTCATGTCTGACTCTTTGAGGGATGCACTTTCTGCGTTTCCCCATCCACGTGTTTCCAACAGGTGCTGTACTCAGGTGTCACTTTAAAGATCATCAAGAGTTGGGTATGGCTGTGCATATGCCCCTCAAAGTATGTTCCATCTGATGAATGGATAAAGATGTATATATCTATAATGGAATATTAGTCAGCCATAAAAAAGAATGAAATCTTTTGTCATTTGCAACAACCTGGATGGACTTGGATAGTATCATGCTTAGTGAAAGAAGTCAGAGAAGAACACACACTGTTGTCACTTACCTGTAGAATCTAAAAAAATTAAAATGAAGGACTGTAACAAAACAGAAAGACTCATGGATATAGAGAACAAACTACTGGTTACCAGTGAGGAGAGAAAAAGGAGGAGGAGCAAGATAGGGATATAGGATTAAGAGCTACAAACCACTATATAAATAAAATAAATAAACTGTGAGGATATAATGCACAGCACAAGGAAATATCACTAATATTTTATAATAACGGGATTCCCTGGTGGCTCAGAGGGTAAAGCATCTGCCTACAATGCAGGAGACCTGGGTTCAATCCCTGGGTCAGGAAGATCCCCTGGAGAAGGAAATGGCAACCCACTCCAGTACTCTTGCCTGGAGAATCCCATGGACGGAGAAGCCTGGTAGGCTACAGTCCATGGGGTTGCAAAGAGTCAGACACAACTGAGTGACTTCACTTTCACTTCACTTTATAATAACTTTAAGAGAAATACAATCTATAAAAATATTGAATCACTATGTCATCACTTAAATCTAAAAAAAATTATGAATCAATGATATTTTAATAAAAAATTTACACCTAAAACCAAACCAAACAAACCCAAAGTGTGTTCCATCTAAGAACACTGCTCCAGACCCACTCTGCAATGTCTGGTCCAGCACCCCAGACTCTCATGATGCTCTTCTCCACCTGCATCTGACTCCAGTGTTCATCTGTGCTAGGCTCTCCTGGAGGGATTTTGGACAGCATGGAGTCCTCATAACATGTCACTATGCCTCCATGAGTGTCAGGGCCTGACTTCACAGGGCCTTTGCTCTGGATGCAGGCCTGAGCTGCGCTTTTGACTTTGCTGTGTCTGGAGTGGCACTGACAGCTTGAAGAGAATAACCTCCTTTCCAACACAGGTCAGAGGGGCTCCAAGAGGCCCCAGACTAGGACTGCACTCATGCCATCTGAGAAACTTGTAAATGCTTTCCTTTCCGGGAATCCTCAAACAACCAACCAACCAAAAACTACAAAGAAAGAGGCTCCTTGTGGTTGTATATTAAACCCTTCAGGCTGGGAAAATCAACCAAGTGTCTTACTAACTAACCCCCTTTCAGTATCACTGAAGCTTATCTTGTTTAATGAGAACAGAGTAGTCACCTGTTGTTGCTCAGTTGCTCAGTCGTGTCCAACTCTCTGTGACTCTATGGACTACACTCTACCAGGCTTCCCTGTCCATCACCAGCTCCTGGAGCTTGCTCAAACTCATGTCCATTGAGTTGGTAATGCCATGCAACCATCTCATCCTCTGCCACTCCCTTCTCCTCCTGCCCTCAATCTTTCCCAGCATCAGGGTCTTTCCCAATGAGTCAGCTCTTTGCCTCAGGTGGCCAGAGTATCGGAGCTTCAGCTTCAGCATCAGCCCTTCCAGTGAATATTCAGGGCTGATTTCCTTAAGTATTGACTGGCTTGATCTCCTTGCTGTCCAAGGGACTCTCAAGAGTCTTCTCCAGCACCACAATTTGAAAGCATCCATTCTTCGATGCTCAGCCTTCTTTATGGTCCAGCTCTCACATCCGTACATGACTACTGGAAAAACCATAGCTTTGACTATACTATCTGTTGGCAAAGCGATGTCTCTGTTGTGTTCCGAGGCCAGTGAAAACTCTGTTGTCAAGGGCAAGGAGCAGTGAGAGGAAGCTTCTCAGGGGTGCAGTAACCATTCTGAGGCACTACTTGTATGGAGTGAGTGCCAGCTGGGAGGAACTGGATTCTGGTCAGGTTGGTGGACTGGGTCAACATCTGAGTGGGCTGGGCTGCCTACTCTGAGGATCTACGTGTCAGCCAGTTGTATGGACTGGAATGCCAGCTGTGTGCATTGGGGCGCCAGCCAGGTGTGGACAGGATCACCAGCCAGCTGTGTAAACATGGGTGCTCACTGTGTGGACCGGGATGCCAGCCAGCTGTGTGGGCCGGGGGTCAGCTGTGAGGACAGGGGTGCCAGCACAGGCCAGGTTGAGACTGGACGGCGTCTCAGCTGCTTGCTTACTGCGTGTGCTGCTGTTTATTGCCCTGATGGTCTCCTTAAGCATTTTCAATAAATCAAGGTCATTGAATCAAACAGTCTTTACCCCGCGACTTTGTTGCAGAATTGGAGATGTGTTTCTCTGGTGTGAAGAAAAGAAAATGTCCTTAAGAATAATAAAACCACCGCTAGGAACGGGCCAGAACTTTTGGAATGATATTTTAAAGGGAAAGAATATTTATGCCAAGAGGTTTATTTGTTCATATTTGTTGAATGCCTACTATGTGCTAGACATTGTGTAAATAATCATACTCTGTAAATTATCATGACCAGGGGTCAAGATAACCTGGGGTTGTTTGTGTACTTACTACCTGCTGAAGTGACTGCTCCAAGGCTAAGGCCAGAAGCATGGGGAAGGCTCCTCCTTGACCTTTCTTCTCATGGGAAACAATCTTCATCCCGAACCCACAGGGGCCCAGACTGCAAGGCAGGTGAAGGACCACAGTAGGTATTAATACAGTGATTTCAGACCAGAGCCAGGGGGTTCTTCGAGGTGCTGCTTGTAAGGGCTGTGGCTCCATGGGGATCACATGGTGCGGATCTCTCTATGTGTGTGTGTGTGTGTGTGTGTGTGTGTGTGTGTGTGTGTGCTCAGTCATATCTGACTCTTTGTGGCCCCATAGACTGTAGCTCACCAGGCTCTTCTGTCCTTGGAATTTTCCAGGCAAGAATACCAGAGTAGGTTGACATTTCCTACTCCAGGGGGTCTTCCCAAGCTAGGGACAGAACCAGTGTTTCTTGCACCTCCTGCGTAGGCAATAAAATTCTTTACCACTAGGGCATCTGGGAAGCGCTGAACAGTTTGCAAACGGAGGCTGTTTTCTGACTTATCCAGCTAGTCAGCTTGATCATTTCCACACTTTATTTTTATATCATTCCTGCCCCCTTAAATTATTTTAAATTGAAATACAATTTTTTACAATATTGTATTAGTTTCAAAGGTATAGTAACATTAAGTCAGATATACATTGGTTCAAATGGTAAAAAAAAGTCTGCTTGTAATGCAAGTGACTTGGGTTCAATCCCTGGGTCAGAAAGATCCCCTGGAGAAGGGAATGGTGACTTCCTCCAGTATTCTTGCATGGAGAATTTCTGGACAAAGGAGCCTGGAGGGCTACTGTCCATGGGGTCGCAAAGAGTGGAACACGACTGAGTGACTAAGACACATAAATACATATATGTTCTTCTTTTATAGTCTCTCTCATTATAGGTTATTAAAAGATGCTGAGTATACTTTCCTGTGCTACACACTAGCCCTCGTATATAGTAGGGTGTATATTTTAATTGCAAGCTCCCAATTTATCCCTCTTTCCACCTCCCCTTTGATGACCATGTTTGTTTCCTATGTCTGTGAGTCTATTTCCACTTTGTAAATAAGTTCATATGTATACTTTTTAAAAAAGATTCCACATTTAAGAAATACATTTGTCTTCTTCTGGCTTCCTTAGTGTGATAATCTCTATGTCCATCCATGTTGCTACAAATGGCATTATTTCACCCTTTTTTACAGCTGAGTA
>SJYF01000057.1:8565570-8577282 GCA_006410515.1 Procapra przewalskii | reverse complement strand
CCCATATCTCCCTGGATCACCCCGTTCAGTATCTTTTAATAACCTAGTAGGGTTAGGTTTTTTCAAGCCTCAGGTTGAAACATTTCTGTCAGCCCATCAATGCAGAGCCTTGTTTTATGTGTTTCTCTTTAAAGAAACTATCTAATATATATTGCTGATTCACTAACATTGAGCTGATGGCCGACAGCACTGAACTCATGCCTGACTGAAGCTCATCTAACTCATGTATTTTCTCCCCAAGGCCTGTCACAACCTGCTTGGGCTTGAAAGCACCAGCCAGCAGTATCCTTGGGGGTCCATTTAAAATAACAAAACCACCAGAAAAAGCACGAGAATGCCCCCGAAAAATAAAATAAAATAAGTGGGGCAAGGCATTAAATAGACTTCCGATGAGACACTTGTTTACAGTACGATAGCTGAAACCAGAGTGTGGCCTTGTTCAGCCTCAGCTGGGAATGTGCACACCAGGCCACTTGACTTTTTTTTTTTAGCATCTCTGAGCATATCCATAAATGACTGTGAAAGTATTGATTTTGGTGTTACAAATAAATTTTACCAAGCAGGCAAATTCATGGACATGAATCTGTGAATAGAGAGGATCAACTGTACATATTTGTGTGTTTATAAATCACACACACATACACACACCCCCACACCCCATGTTATTCAGAGGCTAGGGACTCAGACTAGAGGCGGGAAACGCCAACTGGAAATGACTTTAAGCTTCAGAACAGAGACACGTGAAGATGCGTTCCTTTGAGGTTGTCTCATTATTACAATGGATTTCTAAGCAGCTATAAGTAACCAGGGGTGGGGAGGTGCATGCTGGAGTTTCTAAATCTGTAGTTCAGCTGAGCTTGTTAGGACATGAGTCATTAAGTTGGTAGGCTAGACTCTGGGAAGACATTACAACTCTTCTCATGTGAACAGAAAATGGTAACAGGGAATGGGTGGGTGTGAATGTAATACATTTAGAAATGGATAGTAATGGCACAGCAGGCTCCAGGTCTTGGGGTGGCTCTTGGGGTTGGGAGTCAGTGTAAAACTACTCTGAGCAAGGTGCTGTAAAGGTCCAGGGGGCTGGTTTCACTCTAGGCAGCATGCTGCTGTTCACCCGGGTCCACCAAGCCGAACACCTGAGAAGGACTACCTGTCCTTCAAGATCTGTGATGCTGCTCCCTTCACGTCCCTTTGCTCAGGCACGGGTCATTCTCTGGACCATCACAGACCAGAAATGACCACAACTATCTCTCAGTGCCATTGAGGTATGGCCCGTGAACGTTACACGGGAGGAAAGAGCATGTTTGCTTGTTTCCAGTGCTACACATTAGCCCTAGACCCTGGGTAGATGGGTGGCTGGGTGAATGGTGAAGTAAAAGTTGTCTTTGGCTCAGATTTTTTTCTTATTATCCAAGTGTAACAATCAGTGATCTATCACTATCATTTCTGTTAAATGGTATCTCACTTGGTGAGAAATAATGATTATGATAATGATAAAAATATTGATAGCTAGCATGCATGTTATATATTATATATAATATACATAATCAAGCATTTGGCCTAGTGTTTTATTTTCATCAGAGTAACAATGTATCTGATTTTCCACCACACATTTTGAGAAATTTAAACGATGATTGAAAAGTTGAAAGAAAAACACAGTGAACATCGA
This sequence comes from Procapra przewalskii, assembly GCA_006410515.1. Lineage (NCBI taxonomy): Eukaryota > Metazoa > Chordata > Mammalia > Artiodactyla > Bovidae > Procapra > Procapra przewalskii. The sequence continues at coordinate 8,575,613 of SJYF01000057.1, read as the reverse complement.
CATCTACTTTATCTAGTCTCACCGACTACATCTTGTCACATTCCTTTATCTTCTCATCTCGATAATCTATTATCTATCTGTCTGTATCTGCCTTTCATCTCTACCTACTTGGTGATCTACCTATCTTATTCTTTGCTGAAAATTTTAAAAGTATATTACACTGTGGTACCTTCCCTGGTGGCTCAGATGGTAAAGAATCTGCCTGCGATGCAGGAGACGCGGGTTTGGTCCCTGGGTTGGGAAGATCCCCTGGAGAAGGGAATGGCACCCCATTCCAGTCTTCTTGTCTGGGGAATCCCATGGACAGAGGAGCCTGGTGGGTTGCAGTCCATGGTGTCATGAAGAGTTGGACATGAAAGTAACACTTCACTTTACACGTTACATTGTGTCATTTATACCTATATACTTCATCATGCGTCTCCTAAGAATGAAAGGAATTCTCCTATATAAAAATAACACCATAATAATAACTAGGAGATTTAATGTTAATTCTGTGCTATCATCTAATATGCAGTCCATATTTAAATTTCATGTACTTGGTTTAAAAGAACAAATATCCGTATAAGTCTTTGAAGGGAAGGCAGCATTTTTCCTTTCTCCTGATTTTTTTCTCCCTCAAGGCAACCATTTCCAAATCTTTTAGCTGTTTTCTTCTAGTATTAACTCCATATTTCTAAATAACATCCTTACTCTGTGTTTTAAAAATCTACTTAACATTTATTAACTTCTTTTTGTGTAAGAAGAGGATTTATCTTTCTTATCCTTCCAAACACATTTCTTTCTATCCTCCTAATATGATTATATTATCACTTTTTAGTAATATTAGTATTCAATGTTTATATTATTATGGTTATATTAATCTCAGCTTGAATGACATGCTGTATCACGACTGTGTTTCTTTTCCTGGACGTACTTTGTTGCTTCCCTTGGGTTATAATTGCCTTGATTTGTCATTTACTCGGTTTTTATGTCCCATCACTGTTTTATCCCCAAGGTCCCTGGCAGAATCATAATTTTCTCTTAAATATGTTGACACATACAAATTATATACTAAAAATTGTATATTGGTTTAATTCTTCTCTTGGTCCTCCTGCCTCCTGGTCTCTCACTCATCTGTCATCCTGGTACTTCCTTCCCTTCATCATCAAACTGGGAATTCCCTTGACTCTCTCCTGTATTAAATTCTTTATTTCCTGGATCCTGGTCTTTCTCTTTTTGATATTCTCCCTCATCTTGGTGGAGAATATCCTTCAGCAGTTTTCCTAGGAAGGTTTTAAGGGAGGCAATACTTTTGAAATCTTGTATGTGGGAGGTGATTTTCTATTGTATACTCACACTTGATTAATAGTTTGGCAGAATGTAAAGCTATAGAATGGAAATCATCTCTCCCTGACTCAAAATTTTCAAGGTATTTCTCCATTGTTTCTAGCTTGTGTGAAGGCTGATATTGAGAAATTTGATGCTATCTTATTCCTAGCATTTTTGAAAATCTGTGGGTGGGTGATGTTTTCCATTCTTTGTTCTAGTACTTGGTGGCCTTTTCAATTTGGAAATTCATGTCCTGGTTAACTGCTTCAATAAGTCCCCCCTTTTGTTTCTCTCTTTCTGGAGCTTGTGTTGGTCAAATATCGACTCTCCTCATTGGTGTTATAATCTTATTATACTTTATCTTATTTTCCATTTCTTTGGCATTCTGGGCTTCTCTTCAGAGTTTCCCTTAACTTATTCTTAATACCATTCTAAAGAGTTGCTTGCTTGTTATACATTTTTTAATTTTCAAGAGCTCTTTTAGTATTTCCTCTTCAATGATTATATTTTCTTGTTTTAAGGGTGCAGTGCTTTCCCCTATATCTCTGGGGATTAATTATACACAGGGCTCTTTTCTCTCTACATTGTTTCTATCCCCTCTGATTTTTTTGGCCTGCTTGCTTATATTAGTCTTTCTTTCATGACAGAGTGGTTCCTCAAACATCTCATGAGTCTGATTGCCCTTCATATTTAAAAGAGAGGCACCAAAATGTTCAATGGAAGTTCCGTGTGTATAGGTTTGTGGACTGGTGACTTTTCCTAGGACGGTCGAGCAAGACACAATTGTTCAGTTAAGAACCCATAAATCCAAATATCATAAAATCTCTTCTGGATCAATCAGTTGCTGCCCTCTCCAGCTCCATGGGCAGCCGTATCCTGCTCTCCTCATCCCTTTCCCCCCCGAGCATATAGACTGTTCTCCAGCCACACCAGCACTCCCCACTGGCTCTCAGAAGACAACAGCCATAGGCTTCGATGTGGAAGTGTTTGTTTGGAATGTCTTTTTGCACTCCCCAACTCCTCCAGGGGACAAACCCTTTCTTACCTAGTAGGGTCTGCTAGAGCTACCCTTTTCATCTCTGCGCTCGTTCCCCACTCCCCATTCCAGGACAGCGTTAGCCTTTCCCTGCCATCTGGCCTAATGGTTGCCAGTGGCTCACAGCGGGAATCCGTTGCTCCAGTATCAGGACTCCTTGTTTGTCTCCTCCACCACCTCAGTGTGTATCAAGGACAGGCGCTCTCTTACTCTGTTACCTGATCCCGGTCCAGCCAGTTTCTTTAGCAACAGTGATACTTTGGCATCTTGGGATAACATAAAGAAAATAGAGATACTTCTCAGAAATCAAGAAAGTTTTATGGACCTGTTACCATCACAGACATCTAAGCTGAATTCAAAGGGCTATATTTGTCTAAGACTTATAAAAGCTTTCACTTTCAAAAGCCCACAAAACCACCCAACACTTTCCTAATGCCCTCTCAGCGTAGCGAGCAGTCACACTCACATCACTGTTATCTGCCACGCCTCATAGCCATAGTGGACATATCTGGAGAAACAGAATAAGGTCCGCCCGAGGACCTGTGACCTCTCTCAGAAGGCTCTGTCTGTAGAGGGGTCGCCCAGTTGTGAACATGAAGTCCCAGGTGGAGCTGCATTCTCCTCAAGTCTTTACCTCTGGTAAAGACTGCAGATCCATGATCAGCAGATGGGGAAAGTGTCAACATCACATGAGTTTACATTAACCAGGGTGGAGACAGCAATTGCATTTCATCTCCAGTGTGATCTGATGAACAGAGGCTGCCTGCCGTGCTTGTTAAGGATTCTGAGGTCTTAACCAGGTTTGGTATGAAAGAGTCTTGTGATCAATTAGTGATGTCTGCCATGGGCAGTTACTTCCCAGCCCAGAACCAGGGGAAAGATGAAAGCAAAATGTTCTGAGACAGTGTTTCCCAAAGTTGGTTGATGAGAAGAATTACCTGGAGGTGATTGTTAAAAATAGATTCCAGACTCTTCCCCAGGAGGTTGGGATGCAAGCGGTCTGGAGCGAGGACTGGGAATCTGCACTTGCTAAACATTCATGGGACTAATACCATCAGCCTAATCTGGAGACGCTGTTCTAAGGGAGAGTGGTTTCTGGGAATTCTTGCTTAACAGAGGAGGAAGTGCAGGATGCTAGCGTAACAGACCCCTGTCCTAGAGGGAGCCCAGGCAGACAGGACTACAAACCCTTACATTGAGATGAGGGATCTGCATGAATCTTTAAATCCCAGCCCAAAGCCCTTAACTTATGCAGTATTGAACCCCACAGACTAGCAGAGCATCTGTCTTGCACGTCAATAAATTGTATCTTATCAGTGGGGGATCAGCTCCTGAAACCAGTCCTCTACCTCAGGAAAAAAAAAAAAAGGAAGAACTCCTGTAACAGGCATAGGTGTTGTAGACCTAGAGCTCCTTTCCAATATCCCAACATCAGCGGAGTGTGTTCACGCTGAAGTGAGAAAAGCTTAGGTCCTGACTGCACCTCCACACATATGCAACCCAAACAGATAGCTAACACTTACTGAGCACTTGTTATGCACCACAGCTATTTTAAGCCTTTTATGTATTAACTTATGTTATCCTCTCTAGACGCAATGAGAAGATAGCCTTATTTTATAGCTATGAAACTGAGGCACAGAAGTTATTTGTCCCAGATCACTAGTAAAATGCCCATATTAGTTATCTTTTGATGCATAACAAATTACCAATAGTAGCCCCTTATTTGCAGTTTCACCTTCTGTGGCTTCAGGTACCCATGGCCAACCGTGGTCCAAAAATACTCAACGGAAAGTTCCAGAAATAAGCAATTCATAAGTCATAAGTTACCTGTCTTTCTGAGTAGTGTAATGAAATCTGTGACTGTTCTGTCTGTCCTGCCTAGGGTGTGAATCATCTGTCTGTTCAGCATACAATAAGATATTTAGATAGAGAGAGAGAGAGAGAAGGAGGGAGAGAGAAATGCCACATTCACAAAACTTTTATTACAGCATGATTGTTCTATTTTATCATTCAGTTCAGTTCAGTCTCTCAGTCGTGTCCGACTCTTTGCAACCCCATGAGTCGCAGCACGCCAGGCCTCCCTGTCCATCACCAACTCCCCGAGTTCACTCAGACTCATGTCCATGGAGTCGGTGATGCCATCCAGCATTCTTTTCTTACTGTGCTTAATTTATATATTAAATTTTATCATAGGTATCATATACAGGAAAAAACATAGTGTAGATAGGGGTTGGTGTCATTCATAGTTTCAGGCAACCGCTGATGGTCTTAGCATGTATCCCCTGTGGATAAGGGGAGACTACTGCAATCCCAAATCTAGCTGCTTAAGACAACAAAACTATTTCACAGTTTCTGTGGGTCAGAAATCTAGGTGTTGCTTTGCTGGGTCCTCTTGCTCAGCTTCAGAAGTCTCCACTCACATTGTCCACTGGGGACGCCAGCCATCTCCAGGCTCAACCAGAGGACGATCTGTCCCCAGGCTCACTCGTGTGGCTGTTGGCAGGATTCAGGTCCTGGGGCTTGCTGGACTGAGGGTATATGAGACTTACCATAGCACAAGCTCAAAACATGGCCCTTGGCTTCTATCAGGGCCAGCAAGAGAAAAAGCAGGAGAGAGTGACAGGATGCCTGCTAGAATCTTTCTGTAATCCAGTGTTGGAAATGGCATCTCATCACGGTTGCCATAGTCTCCTTAGAAGAGAATCTAGGCTTTAAGTCCAGTCCTTGCTCAAGGGAAGGAAATTACACAAAGGAGTAAATATGCCAGCTGGCTGGAATCACTGGCAGGCGTTTTAGAAGCTGCCTATCACCATGGCAGAAATCTAGGCAATGGAGTTCCTGGGCTGCCAGCCTAACACCAAGCTGTTTCACAAGATGCCGAAGAATGGTAAACACAGAACTCAGGAAAAGCATTACTCCTTTTGATGCAAGGAAGGAGACAGGATAAGGAGGAACATGTAGGTGGATGTAGCAATGCTGATGATATTCTAGTTTTTAGGTAAGTATTTATGCTATATGGCTCACCCATAGATTACCCATAGTATTAAAAATATTAAGTGACAAATTATTCAGATCAATTCAGTTCAGTCACTCAGTCGTGTCTGACTCTTTGTGACCCCATAGACTGCAGCACGCCAGGCTTCCCTGTCCATCACCAATTCCCAGACCTTGCTCAAACTCATGGCCATTGAGTTGGTGATGCCATCCAACCACTTAATCCTCTGTCGTCCCCTTCTCCTCCTGCCTTCAGTTCTTCCCAGCATCAGGGTCTTTTCTAATGAGTCAACCCTTCACGTCAGTTGGCCAAAGTATTGGAGCTTCAGCTTCAGTCCTTCCAATGAACATTCAGGACTGATTTCCTTTAGGATGGACTGGTTTGATCTCCTTGCAGTCCAAGTGACTCTCAAGAGTCTTCCTCAACACCGCAGTTCAAAATCATCAATTCTTCAGCACTCAGCTTTCTTTATGGTCCAAATCTCACATCCATACATTACCACTGGAAAAACCATAGCTTTGACTAGCGGGACCTTTGTTGGCAAATTAATGTCTTTGCTTTTTTAATATGCTATCTAGGTTGGTCATAGCTTTTCTTCCAAGGAGCAAGCATCTTTTAATTTCATGGCTGCAGTCACCATCTGCAGTGATTTTGGAGTGCAGAAAAATAAAGTATGACACTGTTTCCACTGTTTCCTCATCTATTTGCCACGAAATGATTGGACCAGATGCCATGACCTCAGTTTTCTGAACGCTGATTTTTAAGCCAACTTTTTCACTCTCCTCTTTCACTTTCATCCAGAGACTCTTTATTTCCTCTTCACTTTCTGCCTTAAGGGTGGTGTCATCCACATATCTGAGGTTATTGATATTTCTTCTGCCAATCTTGATTCCAGCTTATGCTTCCACCAGCCTGGCATTTCACATGATGTACTCTACATATAAGTTAAATAAGCAGGGTGACAATGCATAGCCTTGATGTACTCCTTTCCCAATTTTGGACCAGTCCATTGTTCCATGTCTGGTTCTGACTGTTGCTTCTTGACCTGCAGACAGATTTCTTAGGAGGCAGGTCAGGTGGTCTGATATTCCCGTTAAGAATTTTCCACAATTTTTTATGATCCACACGGGTAAAGGCTTTAGTATAGCTGATAAAGTAGAAAAAGGTTTTTCTGGAATTCTCATTCTTTTTCTATGATCCAACGGATGTTGACAATTTGATCTCTGGTTCAAATTATTATTATTTTATACTTTATTTACTTGTTTCTTTGTGGAAAGAGTTAAGAACAAGAACTTAATTTGAAAAATCAAGCATTTGTGTATGCTTGATTGGTAACATACAATGTGGATATCCAGTTGTCCCAGCTCCATTTGTTTAGTGTTCTTTCTCTATTGAACTGTCTTGTCAGTCTTGTTGAAAAGCAACTGATTAAAAATGTAAAAGTTTACTTCTAGATTCTCAATTTAATTCTATTGATCTATCCTTATACCAGTACACGGTGTCTTGATTGCAGTTCAATTGTGCAGCAATTTTTGAAGTTGAGGAACTTGAGTTTTCCAACTTTTCTTTTTATTTTCATAAGATTCTTATGGCATTCTGGGTCCCTTTAATGTCCTTATGAATTTGAAGATCAGCTCTTCTATTTCTGCCAAAAAAGTAAGTTATGATTCTGATAGAGGTTGCATTAAATCTGCAGATTAATTTTGTGGGTATTGCTCTCTTAATACAAATCCTTCTGATCCATGAACATGGAATGCCTTCACATTCATTTAGATCTTCTTTAATTTCTTTCAACCATGTTTTGTAGTTTTAAGTGTACAAGTCTTGTACTTTTTTTCTAAATTTCTTTTCATGTTATTATAGTATGAAATAGCAGTGCTATTGTAAATGGAATTGATTTGTTAAATATTTCATAGTATTTATTGCCAATGTATATAAATAAAGCATTTTTATAAATTAATCATCTGTGTTGCAATTTGGCTGAGCTTAATTATTATTTTCGTGTTATTTTTAGTGGGTTCTTGGGACTTCCTCAGTCCATGGGATTTTCCAGGCAAGAGTACTGGAGTGGGTTGCCATTTCCTTCTCCAGGGGATCTTCCCAACCCGGGGATCGAACCCAGGTCTCCCCGCATTGTAGGCAGACACTTTACCATCTGAGCCACCAGGGAAGCCCAGTTATTATTCCCATGTTATTTTTAGTGGGTTCCTGGGAGTTCCTATTATAAAACCATGCCATTCAAAAAAGAGATATTTTCACTTCTTCCTTTCCAATATGGATGCTTTTATTTCTCTCTCTTGTCTAATAATACTGGCTGAAATCTCAGGAACTCCCTCCTCCCCCAGGTAATACTGAATAGAAGTGGCGAGAGCAGACATCCTCATATTAGGAGGAAAGCACTCAGACTTTTACTATTAAGTATGATGCTGTGGATTCTGTTAGATCCTTCTAGTAAGTTGAAAAATTTTCCTTCTATTTTGAGTATCTTGAGTTTTTATTATTTTATTACAAAACGATATTCAGTTCAATTCAGTTCAGTTGCTCAGTTGTGTCTGACTCTTTGTGACCCCAGGGACTGCAGCACACCAGGTTCCCCTGTCCATCACCAACTCCCAGAGCCTACTCAAGCTCATGTCCAGCGAGTCTGTGATCCCATCCAACCTTATCCTCTGTCATCCCTTCTCTTTCTGCCTTCAATCCTTCCCAGCATCAAGGTCTTTTCAAATGAGTCCATTCTTTGTATCAGGCGGCCAAAGTATTGGCGCTTCAGCTTTCGCATCAGTCCTTCCGATGAACATTCAGGACTGATTTCCTTCAGGATGGACTGGTTGGATCTCCTTGCGGTCCAAAGGACTCTCAAGAGTCTTCTCTAATACCAGAATTCAAAGGCATCAATTCTTCGGCCCTCAGCTTTCTTTAGGGCCCAACTCTCACATCCATACTTGACTACTGGAAAAATGATAGCTTTGACTAGATGGACCTTTGTTGGCAAAGTAATGTCTCTGCTTTTTAATATGCTGTCTAGACTGGTCATAACTTTTCTTCCAAGGAGCAAGCATCTTTTAATTTCATGGCTGCAATCACCATCTGCAGTTATTTTGGAGCCCAGAAAATTAAAGTCTGTCATTGTTTCCATTGTTTCCCTATCTATTCTGCATGAAGTGATGGGACCAGATGCCATGATCTTCGTTTTCTGAATGTTGAGTTTTAAGCCAGCTTTTTCACTCTCCTCTTTCACTTTCATCAAGAGGCTCTTTAGTTCTTCTTCACTTTCTGCCATAAGGGTGGGGTCATCCACATATCTGAGGTTATTGATATTTCTCCCGGCAATCTTGATTCCAGCTTTATCCAACCCAGCATTTCTCATGATATACTCTGCATATAAGTTAGATAAGCAGGGTGACAATATACAGCCCCAATGTACTCATTTTCTGATTTGGAACCAGTCTGTCATTCCATGTCCAGTTCTAACTGTTGCTTCTTGACCTGCAGACAGATTTCTTAGGAGGCAGGTCAGGTGGTCTGGTATTCCCATCTCTTGAAGAATTTTCCAAAGTTTGTTGTGATCCACACAGTCAAAGGCTTTGGCATAGTCAGTAAAGCAGAAGTAGATGTTTTTCTGGAACTCACTTGCTTTGTCAAAGATCCAGAGGATGTTGGCAATTTGATCTCTGGTTCCTCTGCCTTTTCTAAAACCAGCTTGAACGTCTGGAAGTTCCCAGTTCACACACTATTGAAGCCTGGCTTGGAGAATTTTGAGCATTACTTTGCTAGAGGTGATATGAGTGCAACTGTACGGAGATTTCAATCCCTTACTGAAAAGGTATTGGATTCTGTGAAATGATTTTTCTGCATCTTTTGAAATTATCTTTTTTTTCATTTATTCTGTTAATGTGGTACATTATTCAAATCATTATGAATTGATTTTCAGATATTAAAACAATTGGCTTTCCTGGGATAAATCTCATTTGTTTATTGCATATAATACCTTTCACGTGTTGTTGTAATCAGTTTGTTAGTATTTTGTTACCTATTTGTCCAAATATATTGTTTAAATTATATTGGTATATAGTTTTCTAGTGGAGTTTTTGTTTTGTTTTGATATCAGAGTAATAATGACTTCATAGAATGAGTTAAAAAGTGTTCTATTTTTTTGGAAGATTTTATGAAGGATTGGTATTGATTCTTTGAGTTTTGGTAGAATTTGAGTGAGTAAAATCACTCAGTCATGTCTGACTCTGTGACCCCATGGACGGTAGCCTACCAGGCTCCTCTGTCCATAGGATTTTCCAGGCAAGAGTACTGGAGTGGGTTGCCATTTCCTTCTCCAGGATTTACTGGTGCATTATTTGGGCCTGGGCTTTTGCCTGTGGGAAGTTTTAAAATTACTAATTCAATTTCTTTACTTGTTGCAAGTATATTCAGACTTTCTATGTCTTCTTGGATCAGTTTTGGTAATTTGTGTTTTTCTAAGAAGTTCCTATCTCATCTATTTTATCTGATATGTTAGTATACAGTTATTCATAATATTCCTTTATAATTCTTTCTGTTTCTATACGGTCAGTAGTGATGTTCTCATTTTAGCGTTAAATATCCTCTCCTTTTTTCTTGGTCACTCTAGCTAAAAGTTTGCCAGTTTTGTTAGTCTTTTTAAAGAACCAAATTTTGGTTTTTATTTTCTACACTGTTTTTATATTCTTTATT
>SJYF01000057.1:8553143-8565541 GCA_006410515.1 Procapra przewalskii | reverse complement strand
CCCCCCCCCCCGCTTTAATCTTTATTATTTCTTTTCTTCTGCTTTTAAAAAGGGATTTAGCTTAATTTAGCTTATTCTTCCTTTCCTAGTTGAAAGGCTAGGTTATTGACTTGCATTCTTTTTTATTTAAAAAAAAAATAGGTGTTTACAGCTGTAAATTTCCCTCAGCACTATCTTCATACATCCCATAAGTTCTGATATGCTGTGTATTTGTATTCATTCATCTCAAAGTATTTTCTAATTTTCCTTATAATTCCTTCTTTGCCCCATTGGTTAAATAGCGGTATTTTGTTTAATCTCCACATATTTGTAAAGTTCCCATGTTTCCTTCTGATATTGATTTCTAATTTAATTCCTTATTCAGGCGTGTTTTGTTCATAGAATAAGGCCTACCCTAGAGATCGCTACACGTGTTGTAAGTAGAATGTGTGCTCTGCTGCCTTTAGGTTGAGTGGCTTATAGATGTCTTTTAGTCCTAGTTGGTGTATAGCATTGCCCAAGTCTTCTGTTTTCTTCTTCTGCTTTTGTGACCTGTCCTCTCTGCAGAATCAACCAGAACAGAATTTCTGCAACCTGGGGCTGGGGAGAGGGATGAGAAAAACCAGTAGCCTGCCCCTGCGAAGATGACACAGAAGTTCCACTGGCAGCTGGAAGGAGAGAGAAGCTTCTTCTCGGCCACAGTGCCTTGGGGCGGAGCTTCTGTAAAGTGGAGCGATGGAGTGAGGTGTGGCTCAAATGCCACAGGCTCCCACTGTTCCTGCGGAGGTGCAGTAGACTTCCTGGGATGAATGTTTCTCCCATTGCTGTACACCCTTAGGACAATTTCTAGAGACTTTAAATACTTTTTAATAAATAATTTTCACCAATTAAATAGGTATTTTGCTGGACAGAGAGTCTGCCAAGCTCCTTCTGCACATTTCAGGAAATCTTGCCCCTCCACGTAAATCTTTAAAATAATAAATAGGACCAGGCATAGCGTGCTTGGGTTGAAACCCGACCCAGCAGTTCTCGACTATTGAGGCTGCCATGACCAGAAAGGAAGAAAAACAAGACACAGTCCTTGGCAGCACCAGATTATAAAGAAATAGAAGTCGGCTGCTGAGTGGCCACATATTTGCCTTTCACTTCTCTGAGAAATCAATCTCATTACTCAGCAACTCAAAATTATGGCAGCAATAAAAGTGCAATTGCATTTGTGCTAAGGCCTAACCTAGCCCAGTGCTTTGGATTGCTTTATACGCTTAGTGGGCAAATGCCAAGGCAGGAGGTGGATTAGCAAGAAGCCATTGATTAAAAAAAAAAAACCGAATTATGTCGTTAAAAGGGAAAGCGGAAGTTGGTAGAAATGAAGTGACATTCCCAAACCGACTGCCTCTAGTCGGAAGAAGACCTAGTTATTGGTGGGCTGATAAAGACCAAGGAAGTCTCAGTTCCAGAGACCCATCATGTCCACTGGGCAGGGGGATTTGCTTGATGATGGTATGATCAGAAGCTCAAGGGTGCCACCCTAGCCAGGCAGGGATGTGCCAGATAGAGTAGTCTCAGCAGCTGTTTTGCTTTAGGAAGATCTGGTTGCAAGACACCCCATGCACCTCTATTCCTTGTAGTCTTGGGAAAATGGGTGCTGAGGCGTAGGACAGATCCCCAGTGTCCATAGAGCACAAGATCAGAATGGAGCCAAACACCAAGACGGACAAGATGAATCTTGAAGAGCAGGCTATGGGCTACTTAAACTCCCCTCAGTACCAGATGGCTGGGTTCTGAGCCTGGGGTGTAGCTAAATCTGCGCTAGAAGCTGATTGGCTACAGCTGCCTATTGGTTATAGGCATTTGAGACTCTTGGAGATAGAGAATTATGTAGGAGAATTCAGCTCTCTTTTCTTGGCAAATCAGGTAATAATAATAATAATCCTAGAAGTAACGGTAGCAGTGACAGGAGCAGCACCTCATATCACTTATAATGTGCCAGGCTCTCCTTCTAAGCGTAAATTTAATCATTAGGAAAACCTCATGAAGTAAGTAATATTCTTGCCCCCATTTCAGAGATGAGAAATCTAGAGTCATAGAGCATTTAAGTAATTGGGCCTGCATTATACTCTTAGCACATGTTGGGGTCAGGATTCAAACCCAAGCATCTGCTCTGTGGTCTGTGTCTTCCTGTTGCATCTATTACATCAGATAATCTCTTAACCTTTTTCAGTTCAGTCGCTCAGTCATGTCTGACTCTTTGTGACTCTATAGACAGCCGCACACCAGGTTTCCTTGCCTATCACCAACTCATCAACTTAACCTTTGTATTCATCCCTAAATGGAAAGAACAATAGACACCTCATCAGAATGTAAGGATGATTAAATACCTGTGGGAGTACATGTAAACCAGAAATTATGGTCCCTATGTTCATTATTTGTGATTGCAACAATTCCCAGGCTGCCTTCAAATACAACCCTTCTGCCTGCTTCTTTTAATAACTGAAAATGAGCTGAAGGTAGAAGGCATTATCTCTGTAGCCATATTTTATTGCGTAAGCTGGATAGGGCACACAGGTATTCATTGCATTGTTCTTTATACCTTTTGCCTACCTTAAATATAGGCTAAAAAATAAAGTGAGTGTCTGTCTGGTGAGCTGAGAGAGTGGACATCATGGCACTCCACTCCAATACTCTTGCCTGGAAAATCCCATGGACGGAGGAGCCGGATGGGCTGCAGTCCATGGGGTCGTGAAGAGTCGGACACAACTGAGCCACTTCCCTTTCACTTTTCACTTTCATGCATTGGAGAAGGAAATGGCAACCCACTCCAGTGTTCTTGCCTGGAGAATCCCAGGGACAGCAGAGCCTGGTGGGCGGCCGTCTATGGGGTTGCACAGAGACGGACACAACTGAAGCGACTTAGCAGTAGCAGCAGCAGCAGAGTGGTCTTAAGATAAACTTTGTTGACTTGGACAATATGGCTTTGGGACCATTGCAGCTTTCTAGACGGGACTTCCCTGGTGGCCTAGAGGTAAAGAATCTTCCTGAAATGCAGGAGACCTGGGTTTGATCCCTGCATTGGGAAGATCCCCTGGAGGAGGGCATGGCAACCCACTCCAGTATTCTTGCCTGGAGAATCCCATAGATGGAGGAGCCTGGGGGGCTACAGTCCACAGGGTCACACAGAGTTGGACACGCCTAAAGTGACTTAGCATGCACAGCTTGCTGGATACTGCCTGGACACATATGACAGCAAATGTTCCAGGGAGGGAAATTTCTATATTGAAAAAAGGGAAGCCAGAAGGAAAGGACAGAAATGTCGGAAGAAAATTAACCAGAATATCATGTGTTAGAAAAAATAAGAAAGGAGGCTGGGGGAAACAGCATGGGATGAACCCTGTCAATGACAATAAAGAGGCTGAGAAGGGTGATGAAGCTCTGTGCTGATCTTCCAAGGGGCAGCTTCAGAACTTGTTCATAATTAATGTGCTGCCTCACTCTACAAAAGATCTGAGACACTTGTCTACAACATGCATATGCAATTGTGTTTTAGTGAAGGATGGATACCAAGGAAATCTGGAACCAAGCATAAAGTCTGAGAAAACTCCAGGAGATGGTGAAGGGCAGAGAAGCCTGGCATGCTGCAGTCCACGGGTCGCAAAGAGTCAGACGCAACTTAGTGACTGAAGAACAGCAAATCATGATGGCCGCAAAGTCTGACTTAGTGTTGTATTGTGATTTATAATAAGAAACATTTATTTGGTCTTTGTCCCCATTCCTGGCACAGAGCTCCTAAAACCTTTGGAATTTCCTAAGTGCTGAGAGAGACAAAAGTGCTCTTTTGTTATGTTAATGAGGTGAATTGGACTACATCGAAGGATAGGATTCACTGGTTGATTAGATAATCAACAAGGTGATCAGAATGTTGGAAGTTTTAGCCCCACTCACCTGACCTCTGGAAGGAGAGAGGGGCTGGAGGTGGAATCAATCACCAATGGCCAATGATTTAATCAATTATGTTTCTCTAATGAAGTTTCTGTAAAAATGCATAGGGCAGGTTTGGAGCGCTCCCAGGTTGGTGAATTGTGTTGATGTTCTGAGAGTGATGTGCTCAGAGAGGGCATGGAAACTCTGCCCCTTCCCATGTACTTTGCCCTGTGGACTCTTCCATCTGGCTGTTCCTGAGTAGCAGCCTTTTATAATAAATCAGTAACCTAGTAAGTAAAATGTTTCTCTGAGTTCTGTGAGCCACTCTAGCAAACTGATTGAACCCCGCGAGTGGTGCTGGTGGTAAGAACCTGTCTGCAAATACAGGAGATGCAAGAGACTCGGGTTCAATCCCTGGGTTGGGAAGATCCCTTGGATGAGGATATGGCAAACCCACTCCAGTATTCTTGCCCTGAGAATCCCATGGGCAGAAGAACCTGGCGGGCTACAGTCCATAGGGTCATAAAAAGTTGGACATGATTGGAACTAAGTTGGAACTTAGCACTCATGCAGCAGGAGGGGTGTTGAAACTTCCAGCCTATAACTCATCAGTTGGAAGCAGAGGTAACAACCTGGCCTCATGACTGGCATCAGGGGTGGGGGATAGTTTTGTAGGACTGGGCCCTTAACCTGGGGAATCTGCTGCTACCACTTGGTAGATAGTGTCAAAACTCAGTGGAACTGTAGGACAGACCACTGGTATTCCAGAATGGCTTGGTGGTGTGGGAAAAACCCACACCCTGGAATTGGGAGCAGAACCATACTTAGCTTCCCAGAAGTCTGGGCAAAAAATCAAATATGAAAGGTACAAAGCTCAGATATCAGGAAGGAGGCCACATTCCAGTTCCTTAGGAGAAGAATGATTCCCCCCCCTCCCCCGCCCCTAGCTTTAGTCTTTGATACCTTGGTATACTTGGAAGTAGAAAAGGGCTACTTTAAATTGGCTTTAAAGATGGGACAAATATTTCACGATTAATATTTATAACAGAACTTTGTTGCACTGCTCCTTAAAAAGTGAAAGCAAAAATCATTAAAAAACAAGTTTATTTTATTGTGCACTTAACAAAACTGGATTTGCACGTGCAACTATCAGTCTGCTCATTGAATGAACACAGAAAAGCAAGGACTGACTTTTTTGGTAGAATTTTCCCAACAAAAGTATATGGTAGAATGAAATGACATTCTCAAATTCATATTTGACTTGTGCAGCATGATCATAAAAGTGTTATTTTTTTGCAAAAACTCTTTGAGGACTTTATCAATTTTCTAGAGAGCCTCTCTTATTCCTTTGATATTCAAACTGATCTTTTCAAAGTCTTCATGGCCTCATCATCCTGGATGTTTTCCTCTCTTCAGCAGTTAACTGCTCTAACGCTCCCCAATATGCATTCCTCAAACCCTTCGCACATGAAGCCAGCAGTTCCTCAACCTCACTCTCGAAGACTTTATGAAATCCTGCCTCCTTTCTCTGTAATATTTGCAATTATACTTTGCAATCACTTTCCATTGTGTTCCTAGGATATTGATCCTCTGTCAACCAAGGAAAGGTTGAACAACAAAAATGTTGATAGAAAAGGAAGGGATGGACCCTTGTGTGAATGTGGGATGAATATTAAAGAGAGAGGACTAATATTATAAGTGGAGATTTTTGCTTCTCTAGGTAAACTCGGAACTGCAAGAGTTCCAATAGTGAATACTTAAATGAAGGAAAATCCTGTTTTAAAGTATTTCTCACATGCCCCTTACAAAGAGCACCGCCAAGTTAATGAAGCAGGAAACGATATGCTCAATGGCAAGTGTGCTGCAAAATTGGTGGGGCTTTCTCCATGGCTATTTCTTATAACCCCTTCTGATGAAATTTGGGGAAGAACATCCAAACCCAGCTCAGAGGAGGTGATTCTGTGAGTGTGAGGGGCTGACTTGGTCTGACCTTCAGTATCTGTTGCTGTGTATAAAGTGACCCCAAACTTATCAGTGTGAAAACAGCAAACATTTACTGTCTCATGATTTCTGTGGGTCAGAAATCCAGGAGCAGCTCAGCTGTGGGTCAGCCAGGGTTGCAGTCATCTGAAGGTCGCCTGGGTCTGGGGGAGGGTGTCTGTTTCTGAGCTCACTCATGCATATGTTGGCAGGAAGCTTCAGCTCGTTATTAGTGGATCTTACTGCAAGATTTCTTATGACATGGCTTCCTCCAGAGCAAGAGACAAGAGAGCAAGAGAGAGAAAATGATCAAGGCTGAAGCCACTGTGTCTTTATAAGCTGATATTGGAAGTGGCGTGCCATCATTTCTGCAGCATTCTATCAAACACCTTGGTGCAACGTGGGAAGTGGCTGTGCAAGGGTGTGAACACCAGGATAGGGTTGTAATTGGGGGAGACCTGGGCAACAGGTTACAGTGCGGTCCCTTGGCTGATTGATTTTGAGGGAAAAGCAGCTTTAACATAACAGAGGACTCAGAAGGGACAAGAGGTTGAGAAGAGGGGAAAGGAGGGAACAGATATAAATAACTTATGGAGTCAGGGGTATGAATGCTGTGGCATGGCTGCCCCGTACAGTTACACTGGTTGTGCACTGCACAATTTTAGGAGGTTCTATTGGCATAGATCATCCAGAGCCCTGAATGGAGGTGAGCACAGCCTTTTTCCTGCAGATGTTTGACATGGAAAGGGCTTCATTATACGATGTCTTCATCGTGCAGAAATGACCTAAATGTGTCTGGAAGCTAGGTTTGTGGAAACACATTCTGTGTGTCCCCTTCACGGGCCATAGCCTAGTCATGGCGAAGGGGCTTGCATAACTCAATGAAGCTATGAAGCTTCCCATCACTTCATGGCAAATAAAAGTGGAAGCAGTGACAGATTTTATTTCCTTGAGCTCTCAAACCACTGTGGACAGTGACTGCAGCCATGAAATGAAAGGATGCTTGCTCCTTGGAAGGAGAGCTATGACAAACCTAGACAGCATGTTAAAAAGCAGAGACATCACTTTGCCAACAAAAGTCTGTATAGTCAAAAATATGGTTTTTCCAATAGTCGTGTACAAATGTGAGAGCTGGACCCTAAAGAAGGTTGAGTGCCGAAGAATGGATGCTTTCGAATTGTGGTGCTGGAGAAGACTTTTGAGAGCCCCTTGGACAGCAAGGAGATCAAACCAGTCAATCCTAAAGGTAATCAATGCTGAATATTCATTGGAAGAATTGATACTGAAGCTCCAACACTGTGGCCACGTGATGTGAAGAGCCGACTCATTGGAAAAAAGACCCTGATGCTGGGAAAGACTGAAGACAAAGGAGAAGGAGGTAGCAGAAGATGAGATGGCTAGACAGCATCACTGACTCAATGGACATGAATCTGAGCAAACTCCAGGAGATAGCAAAGGACAGGGCAGCCTGGTGTGCTGCAGTTTCACGGGGTTGCAAAGAGTTGGACGTAACTTGGTGGCTGAACAACAAAAATGAATTCTTTGTGTAGATCAGGTGGGAGGTGACTGCGCAGCGGAGGGGAGGGGAGTGGATGTCTAACAGGCATCTGTGAGCTCTTGGCTCTGGAATGACATTCCCTTCTGCTGAAGGAACCAGCGGAGGTGGGTATTATGTGGGTGTCACAGGAGATCCTGGCTCCGTTTAGGGGTGGCAGCATGACTCGCTAAGCAGAAGCAGCAGTGAGGCAGAACTGGTTTTTTTTTCTTTCTTCTCCTTCTTAGTGTCTGCAATTCCATTTACACCTCTGTCAAAAACGAGGGTTGACAGGGACACGATGGCTTTGGAATAAGCCCCAGAGCTTCATAGAAAGGAAGTCAGCAAATATCAAGTTCTATTTCTGGCATCATCAATGACTTTCTATGTTGCTCTGTGTGATGGGCTGAATTGTGTTCCCCCTCTTGAAATCCATATGCTGAAGTCCCAACTCCCCAGGACCTGAGAATGTGACTATATTTGGAGATAGTCTTTGAAGGAGTGAATCAGTTAAAATGAGGTCATTAGGGTGGGCCCAAGTACATATGACTGGTTTCCTTATAAGAAGAAGAGACAAAGACACAGACATGTACAGAAGCAAGACCATATGAAGGCCCAGGGAGAAGACGGTCATACACAGGCTCATGAGAGAACCTCGGAAGGAACTAACCCTGTGGACACCATGATCCTGGACTGGCAGCCTCCAGAACTGTGAGGAAATAAATGAATGCTGTCGAAGCCACCCTGTCTGTGACACTTTGTTATGGCAACCACAGGAAACTCTGGACAAGTCTTTCTTCTGTCTGTGTCCTGTTCTTGTGACGCTTAAATTGATAACTCCAGGTCACTGGTGCTTGCACACAGTACACATTGCACAGATGAATGCTGCTGACCACATGGTGCTTTTGTGCAGATTAATAAAAGATGCCTCTTCTTGCCAGATGCAGCCCTCCATGGGGGTGCTTGGCATGGTGAGGGGAGTGTGGGTGAGATTTCAGTGCTCTGTCAACCCTAGACTGGGTGTGCTTGCACTGGGTACAACCCGCGTCTGCACACGGCAAGCCCGCCCATGCAAGAAGCTCTGGGTCCTCAGGATGCAGGGAAGGATGGAGGCTCTGGCTGCAGAAGCCAAGCATACAGCTCTGCTCAAGGGGAAAGGTTGAGATGACATCGTTTTCTCATCACTGCTCCTTTTTTTTTTTTTTTTACAGCAAACTCAGTGGAAAACTTCTGCAAATGATGCATTAAACTTTTAAATTTACAAGATACTTTGCAAGTCTACTGTACCTTAATAACATAACACACCAAAAGGTTGGAAAGAGCTCCTTTCAGATATTTTTATGAATTCATGGCTCTGTACTCACTGTCTCATTCTCAACCACAGAAACTTACAAACCCAGGAATTTACATATTCATATATAGAGAAATGCCACTTAGCTCTATATATAAATACGTTTTTATATCACTTTGAGGAAATTTGTAGGCCTGGCTACCTTGTCGCAGTTTATTGAATATTTGGTTAGATGAAACTGGCTCTTCCTTGACAAAGTTTTTCATTCTGAGCCAAAACCTCGGGAGAGGTCATAATTCTCTTCCCCTCTACATGGTTCTCTCAAGGAAGCTCGGGAGAGCTGGAGGAGTGGAGGAAACGGAGACAAGCGGACTGAACTTGGGCCTAGCATGGCCACCGGGGTGTGGCGCACGGGGCTAAGATGCATGCACAGTGTCTGCAGCGCTGGTCCTGGGGCTTTCTTTAGAAACAGGAGGCCACGCTGCGTGTGCTGTAATGATGAATGTGGACTCCTCTGTAAACCCCAGTTACTCTGCTGGGGGTGTGAGGGTGAATCCGAGGCCTGTGGTTTACAGCATTCCCCGGAGTTTCCTCACGAGATTAAGCTATGGCCCCCCGCTGCGGGAGCTGGCTCATTAATGCAGACGTTTTGGCTGCCTTCCTCTCTCTGGATCATTTCCCATTTCCACAAAGCGTTCCTGGTGCCCCCAGATAAGTTATTAGCACTTGAATCCTGTCTCAGGGTTTGTGTCTAGGGGAGCCTAAACCATATCCCCCTCCATATTATAAAAGACTGCTTCAGACTTTGGGTAGAGCCAGCTAATTGCTCAAAGAACTTGGCCAGAGGGGTTCCTGCTACTAGTCGCTGTCATAGCTACATGTAAGTTTCACCTCCTGAAACACATCCAGTATGTTTTGCAACAATCCTATGGAGGAGATATTTTCATCCCACATACAAATTCTTGAGGTAGGAAGAGCAGTCAAGTCCAGGAAGTGGAGGGATGGAAAGGGAATTGGAAGCTATTGCATGCCTATTACATTCTAGACTCTTTAAATTCTTTTTAAGAATGTTTAATTTCATGTGAACAGAGAAGTCGCAAAGATAAAACATTCTCTTAAGTTTACTACCTGATTTTCTTCTTGCAAAGCCATGATATAGATTGATACAGAAGTATCAATGTGCGTATATGCATGGGTTGGTGCCCATACACGTACTTCCTAGCTCTGATAAGAGGGCCTATAAACAATGACACTTCAGTGACAGTAAGCACAGGTAATGCTCAGATCTTGGTCTCTAAACACCTCTCCCCATTAACTGGAACTAGGGGTCCCAGAAGAAGTGGTTGATTCCAGAAGTGAGGAATGGAACATACAAGATGAGCTTAGAACATTTGGAGGCTTGTTGAAAGAAGACGGGAACCAACCTGATAAAGCTCCCAGTGGCTAAAGCTGGAACAATTTGAGCAATGAAAAATAATGCTGATATTTTAATTGAAACCACCGCCACCACCACCGTTTAATATAATTATTCCCAGTTTATAAATTTTATAGGTACTGGAAAAGTAGAGATTCAAATTCAGGTTCATATAACACCACAACTCCATTCTCCACACCTTCCCCACTGTGGCAAGGCAAACAGAATCTCTCATCGCACTCACTCCTGCTTTGAGTTGAACAACACTGCCTTTCACCCAAATGAGAGTGTGTTCTACTTTCTTACTCCATCTTCCCACCTTTCCATCAAAACTTGAAGTCCTACAGACCTCACACCAACTTTCTCCCTGAGTCAGTTTTGGGTTTTCTGTTAGCTTAAATCAGAGGTCACCTGGCGTAAGCATTAACAACAACCTCCCTTGTCAACAGTCCATTGATGCTTCAGGTGCTTTAGAGCAACTCTTGCTTTCCAGTCCACAACTCAGATGAAGCCTCAGGTCCTTCCTGGGGAATTCTGGGGCATGGGAGGGAGTTAAAACAAGAACAAGAGAGAGCAAAGGGGCGGGCACTTGACATTCCATTCTTAATTACCCCTCTGTGCTTTGATGCCTTCCTTGAGAGCATGGGTTCCAGATTCGTCATTTGTTCACATTTCCTGGGGGGCAGAGGAGAGAGCCGAGCACTCCGCACTGCTATAAAAATAATGAAGGTGATAAATGGCCTGTAACAGCAAGGAAGGGAAGAAAAGGCATTCCTTTGCCTCTTTGCCTTGGCTGTAGATAAATTGCATCTGTCATGGCTAGGGCTGTGGAGCCTTAACTGTGATGTAGTTGGGGTGGCTATCTGCCAGACCCTCCCTCCCTCTATAGCAAGGAAACTGACCCAGCTGGCTAATTTTAAAAGGAAAGAAAAAGGAAGTAGGGGGATCAGTGTGTCTATCAGTTAAAAGCTCTGACTCTCCAGGTTCTCAGGACCTTTACCTCCACATGGGAGCAGCTTCCTTCTTGAGAGCAGAACCCACCTGTGTGCTCACAGAGCGTCTGTCCATCATTGCACTCAACGGCTGACTGTTCAGATGGGTTGAATGCAGATGGGTCCAGAGGCAGAGGCATGGATGAAATGACCTCTGACAGGCTCGTTACTACTTCAAGTTTTTTAAAAAGTAATTCTATGTATTTATTTAACTTAATGGCTGCACTAGGTCTTCATGGTTGCTCCTGGGCTCTGGTCGCTGTGCACAGGCTTTCTCTAGCTGCGGGCGGCGAGGGCGGCTCCCCAGTTCCAGTGCGCATGCTTCTCATTGCAGCGGTTTCTGCTGTTGCAGAGCACAGGCTCCAGAGCCAGTGGGCTCAGTGGTTGTGGCTTACGGTTTAGTTGCCCTGCATGTGGGGTCTTCTTGGACCAGGGACTGAACTCATGTCCCCTGAACTGGCAGGTGGATTCTTAACCACTGGATCACCAGGGAAGTTCCTCAAATATTTTTTTTAAACAATTTTATTGACGTATAATTGACATAAAAAATTTGCATATATTTAATGTAACAAGTCTATTTCTGCTTTATTGACTATGCCAAAGACTTTGTGTGGATCACAATAAACTGTGGAAAATTCTGAAAGAGATGGGAATACCAGACCACCTGACCTTCTTCTTGAGAAACCTATATGCAGGTCAGGAAGCAACAGTTAGAACTGGACATGGAACAAGAGATTGGTTCCAAACAGGAAAAGGAGTCCGTTAAGGCGGTATATTGTCACCCTGCTTATTTAACTTCTATGCAGAGTACATCATGAGAAACACTGGGCTGGAAGAATCACAAGCTGGAATCAAGATTGCTGGGAGAAATATCGATACTCTCAAATATGCAGATACCACCACCCTTATGGCAGAAAGTGAAGAGGAGCTAAAAAGCCTCTTGATGAAAGGGAAAGAGGAGAGTGAAAAAGTTGGCTTAAAAATCAACGTTCAGAAAACGAAGATCATGGCATCTGGTCCCATCACTTCATGGCAAATAGATGGGGAAACAGTGGAAACAGTGTCAGACTTTATTTTTTTGGGCTCCAAAATCACTGCAGATGGTGACTGCAGCCATGAAATTAAAAGACGCTTACTCCTTGGAAGAAAAGTTATGACCAGCCTAGATAGTATGTGGAAAAGCAGAGACATTACTTTGCCAACAAAGGTCCGTCTAGTCAAGGCTATGGTTTTTCCTGTGGTCATGTATGGATGTGAGAGTTGGACTGTGAAGAAGGCTGAGCGCTGAAG
>SJYF01000057.1:8529875-8553068 GCA_006410515.1 Procapra przewalskii | reverse complement strand
GGAGATCAGCCCTGGGATTTCTTTGGAAGGAATGATGCTAAAGCTGAAACTCCAGTACTTTGGCCACCTCATATGAAGAGTTGACTCACTGGAAAAGACTCTGATGCTGGGAGGAGTTGGGGGCAGGAGAAGAAGTGGATGACAGAGGGTGAGATGGCTGGATGGCATCACGGACTCGATGGACGTGAGTCTGAGTGAACTCCGGGAGTTGGTGATGGACAGGGAGGCCTGGCGTGCTGTGATTCATGGGGTTGCAAACAGTCAGACACGACTGAGCGACTGAACTGACTAACACGACTTGATAAATTTGGACATACGGCTATACCTATGATACCAAAATCACAATCAAATCACACCCATTACCTCCAAAAGCTTCCTTTGTTTTTTTTGTGATAAGAACAGTTAGCATGAGATCTATCCTTTTTACTTTTTAAATATACAATACCATATTGTTAGCTACGGGCTTTACATTATACAGCAGACCTCTGTAACTTCTTCATCTTCTCTAACTGAAACTCTATACTCAATGAGCAACTTCCCATTTTTCCCTCCTCCCTTCCCCACTCTGTCAACCACCAATCTATTTTCTGCTTCTGTAAGTCTGGCTACTTTAATTTCCCCATGCATGTGAAACTGGCTTATAATAGTTCCTTTCTGTGATTGATATATTCCACTTAGCATAGTGTCTGCAAGGTCCATTTATGTTATCACAAGTGGTACCATTTGCCTTTTTTTTTAAGGTTAAGTAATACTACACTGGATGTATCTTTTCTTTAGCTCTTTCTCTGGTGATGGACACTGGGTTGTTTCCATACCTTGGTTACTGTGTAGAAAGCTGCATTGAACACAAGAGTGCAAAGAAATCATTCAAATGAACTACAGGTACATGAAAAGGTGCTGAACATCGGTAATCATCAGAGAAATGTAACTGAAAACCACAAGGAGATATCACTCACACATGTTAGGATCGCTATTATTTAAAAAATCAAAATATAACAAGTGTTGGCAAGGCTGTGGAGAAATTGGAACACTTGTACACTGTTGGTGGGCATGCAAAATGGTACAGCAGCTATGAAGAGTATGGAAGTTTCTTCCAACTAAAAATAGAACTACCCTATGATCCAGCAATCTCAGTTCTTAGTATATATCCAAAAGGACTGCAGTCAGAAGCTTGGTTTTTGATTTCTGGCTCCAGATCAGTCTGTGATAAAGCTCTGCTGTGTCAGATGGTAAAGGCAGTGGTCATGTCAGCTGCTTCTGCTGGTAATGATTTTAGTTAGGTCAAAGCCTGGGAGTCACTCTAGCCTCCTCCCTCTTTACTATTCCCTGTGTCCAGCAGGATCCCTATCTGGATGCTTCTGTGTCTCTAACAGCTCCTGCCTGTGCCTCTTCTCTCCTCCCAGGGCTCCTGCCTTAGGGCAGCCCTCCTCCCCGCCCTAATCTGATGCAAGGGCTTCCTGGCAGTCTCCGTGCCTCTGCTCTCATCCTTTTCAGTGCATCCTCTAGACTGCGGCAACAGTGAGCACACATCTCGGTACAAATCTCCAATCAAAACCTTTCCATAGCCACCAGCGTCATGAAGACAAAACCCACATTCTGCCGCATAGCATTCACAGTCTTGCGTGATCTGGCCCCTACTTATCTCTCCAGCCTGGTCTCTCCCTGGTTGCTTTGCAACCAGGAAACCCCCAACCCTCCCTATGAGTCCTTAAATATGACTTAGTTTTTCTCACCTCCAATGAGATGTTCAAACATGCTTCCATCTCTTGAGTCAGTCTTACTTGTTGTCAGTGCCTCTGCTTCAGCATCACCTCCTCTGGGAAGCCCTCCTAAAGTTAGATTAAGAAGACTTCCTCTGCCATCACATGGAAACCTCTTTCTGTTACCCATCTCGCAGTCTTCACCAGACTCCTTGATAATAAGGCTCATGTTACCTACCAGACACTGTTTTAGCACAGGAGCTGAATAGTCAAATCTTCACACTCACCCACTGTTTAGCACTTTGACTTTACAGATGATGATGCTGAAGCACAGAACAGGTAAGCAACTTTAATCAGGTAATACCAAGATTACAGGCAACAAAGCCAGGCTTGAAGCTAGCCCATGGTTTTGACCATTGAAGTGAAGTAGCTCAGTCGTGTCCGACTCTTTGCAACCCCATGAACTGTAGCCTACCAGGCTCCTCTGTCCATGGGATTTTCCAGGCAATAGTCCTGGAGTGGCTTGCCATTTCCTTCTCCAGGGGATCTTTCCAAACCAGGGATTGAACCCGGGTCTCCCGCATTGTAGACAGATGCTTTACCGTCTGAGCCACCAGGGAAGTCCTTTGACCATTAGGCTGTACCATGTATATTTAAGTGAATAGCAGAGAGTCTTCCTTTCTGGCAATTTTGCAGTTTTCCTTTGAGCAACTGGGCTGAGCCCCTGTGGCTGTAATGAGAATTTTGTGAGTTGCACCTGGACTGGGAGGACAAAGGGAGGGAGGGGCTAGTTATGCCCTGAAGGCAAGTTGCCTGTTTTTGTAAATAAAGTTTTATTAGGACACAGTCACACCCCTTCATTTACATATTGTCTCTAGCAGCTCTGGTTCCACAATGGCAGAACTTGTGAGCTGTTGTGAGAGACCTCATGGCTTGCAAACCCTAAAATATTGCTAGTACCATCAGGCTCTTTAAGAAAAGGCTGGCAGACCCCCATCAGAGAAGCCCATACAGCTGTTAAGTGGCAGAGCTGGCTGGGAGATGAAAACCTTTTAGACTCCAAAGCTTGTGCTTGGACATTTCCAAGGCATGTCCCCTGCAGCCAAGTGCTGGGATAGATGACCGCCGAGGCAACGCGCACTGAGAGGCAGGGGCCCAGGAGGAGTGCCGCCAGCGGCATCGCACCTTCCTCCTTTCCACACTTCTCTGTGTTTTCTCCTCCCCGCCTGGTGTCTGGTCTTAGCTGAGGATGTGGTCTATAGAGCTCATGGCTTCAGCATCAGAATTTCCATCCCCTTCTTAAGCTCCTTCTGCAAGAACCAGTCTGCCGCCTTTTGCCTGGTGCCAGCTCGCTCCCTCTAGGCAGGTGCCAAGAATGGAAGTTCACATTTCCTCCATCCGGCTTCCTGGCGCCCTCTCCCAGGGGCCCATCACTCCAGACCAGTCTCAGTGCGACAGATGGAGTTGGTTATAAAAGTGCATCACTAAATGGAATTGGGGAAAAATTAAACCCCCATCATGGGGCAGAGCCGTGTATGTGTACATTTGTGTGTGTGTGTAGACGGGGTGCTGGAGGATGGGACTGAGAAGTGGGCTTTTCAGAGAGAGAGAGAGAGGACAAAGGCCCCAGGGAGGGAGGGTTTCATGGGGCTGTCAGCAGCAAGAAGGGTGATTTAAAATCAATTTCCTGGCCAAGAAGAATCACTCTTGCCAGGGTGAAATATAATGTGAAACAGGAAAGACAGGCAAGCTCGGGCCCTGCCATGGTGTGCCTCAGGCCCTCCTGCTTATGAAGCAAATAAATAACCTTCTCCGCAGGCCGCCAGGCCAGCTCCGTTATCAGAGCTGGGACAGATGCTGGGCGTGGCCAGCTCCAGGTGCCAGGCTGGGACATCAGACTCAAGAAGGACAAGTGGCCCCCGAGGGCTGCCCTGGCTCTGTATGTGAGTGACTTTAGCTCCAAGCTTCTCGGGTCCCAGACTCACTGTGAACTTGCCCTTTGGTCTCTAGTCATGAGATGAGAATTCTTTTGGTAGAAAATGACGGAAACCCAATTTGACTTAGTCTAGATTCCAACGGGCTCTATTGACTCCAGTCATCACATCAGGCCAAGCAAACGGGCAGAGTCAAGTGTCAGGCACTAACATGTGGCAGGACAAGACTGTTTCTCTCAGGTTCGCCTGAATTCTCCCACGTGGGCTTTCTCCGCCAGGGACCACCACAGGGACCCTTGGCCACTCTTGGACTCACAAACCCAGGTTTCAACACCGAGAGGAAAAGCTTATATTCCCTTGGTTCTAACTTGGGAAACCCCAGAGGAGGGCTCTGGCTGAGCAGAGACTCTGGGCTCAAAAAGAGGGTGCATGGCTCCCAGAAGAAAGAAGAGTCTGAACGGATAACCTGTGATGTGCCACAGTGTCTGAGCTCTTGCCTTAGTCCCTGGCTGCCTCTGCTCCCAGCAACCATGTGCTGCCCTTGGAGCTTGGAGGCGCTGTCTACACCCCTTGCCTCTGCGTCTCTACTCCTCATTTTTCTCCTCTGCACCTTGCAGTCCCACCCTGGCCTTTCCACATCCTGGAAAATCTCCCTTGAAGGTTATGATGAGATAATCATTAGCCAAAGTGCACAATCTCATCCCATTCTCTTGACTTCCCTGCAGGATGTATGTGGTTATTTGCCACCTGCAGCTTTAGGACATTCTCCCATCTTGTATCTGAGAAAGTGTACTCTCCACCCACCTTCTGACTGCTCCCTTTCAGTTCTCTCTCCAACCCTTTTTTGTAAGCCAATCCCATAATGAGGAGTTTTCTCCAAGAATGGCTCTTTTATTTTTTTCATCTCATCAGTCTCCTTTGATAATTTCAATTAGTCTCAGAGGAACATTAAAACAAGCCTAGTGAATAGAGAAAGGAAGGTGATATTCCTGTAGACCCCTGGAGGAGGGCATGGCAACCCACTCCAGCGTTCTTGCCTGGAGAATCCTGAGTGGAGGAGCCTGGTGGGCTGCAGTCCATAGGGTCACAGAGTCGGACACGACTGAGTGACTGAGCATGCGTGCACAGAAATATTTAACCTGCACAGAAGAAACACATTAGGACTCAAGAGGGCTCCTCAAGAGAGCTGTCCATTTCATCATTGGATGAGAGGGCAAGCCAGAGCAAGCCCAGAAGGGACAGGTTGACTGATTTCATCTCTGAGCACCCAGGGCTAGCCCAGGTTTTAGCACTGGGCTTAGGACTTCTCTGGTGGCTCAGACGATAAAGCATCTGCCAACAATGCGGGAGATCCGGGTTCAATCCCTGGGTTGGGAAGATCTCCTGGAGAAGGAAATGGCACCCCACTCCAGTATTCTTGCCTGGAAAATCCCATGGACGGAGGAACCTGGTAGGCTGCAGTCCATGGGACTGCAAAGAGTTGGACACGACTGAGCGAGTTCACTTTCATTCTTTCTTAGGACCTTAAGTAGGTGAGTGGGAGGTTCTGTGTGAGGGGGATCTCCCCATCCTGCAGACATGAGAGAGGAGACCGGGCAGCTGTGAATCGGGACGCACAGGTGGGGTGTTAGGCTGGAGTTGGGGAGTGGGGGAGTTCCTTCCAATTTCTAAATCACTGTGGCTCTTGGGCTCAGAAATGAGATTTTGAAAGCAGCTTGGGTCCTCTCATGCCAAAGGGTAAGGTCAGTGAGTGAGTCCTTCTTCCTCCTCTAGTTCACCTGGGTTCATTCTGTGGCGCTGGAGAGAGGGAAGTGCTTAATCCCTTCCTCCAGCGAACCTCAGGGGGCCTTCCTCTGTTTACTCCAGTTTTCAAGCGGTTCTTCAGGGCCTGCTATAGGGCAGGCAGTGTTCTAGGTGCAGAGACAGGTGGATGTGCTACTATGACTACTGCTAGCAGCGAAGTGGCTCAGTCGTGTCCGATTCTTTGCGACCCAGTGGACTAGCCCACCAGGCTCCTCTATCCGTAGAATTCTCCAGGTAGGAATACTGGAGTGGATAGCCATTCCCTTCTCCAGGGGGTCTTCCCAACCCAGGGATCAAACCCAGGTCTCCTGCATTGCAGGAAGATTCTTTATAGTCTGAGTCATTTGGGACGTCCAGCAACAACACTTAATAGTGCCTATGACATGCCAAGAACATCAAGTCTAAACAAATCAAATGAGGTCTCTGCCCTTAGGGACCTTAAACTCTAGCAGAAGAGACAGGCAGCAAGTCAAGATATTGTTATGAGGATAAAGGCTATGATGAGGATAAAATTGGGTAATGGGAGGAGCTGGATTGGGGGTTAGAGGATACAGAGGGCGAGTCATTAGGAATTGTCTCCAGGGAAGTCACCCCCTGCCTGGAGAGGGCCTCTGCCTCTTCAGCCCCCACTTCCAGCCTAACAGCTGCTCTTCTCACCTCCAGCAGCTGGAAGAACTCATCCTGCTTTAGGAAGGGACCAGACTCCTCATGCTGCTGCTGCTAAGTCACTTTAGTCATGTCCGACTCTGTGTGACCCCAGAGACGGCAGCCCACCAGGCTCCCCCATCCCTGGGATTCTTCAGGCAAGAACACTGGAGGACAATAAACAGGAAATTAGTTGAAAACATCTGTACACACAGAAAATGCACAAAGACATAATATCCAGAGAGCAAGATGGTTTTTATTTGACTTTTTTTTTAACACCAGAAGGAGGTCTACCTAGATCTGTGTATATTGGTTGGGGGAGGGGGCCGAGGAAACCACTGCAAACCCATCCTAGTTCTTCCCAATTTGTTACCCTTCCCACTCACCTACAGAGGGTCTCTTCTGAGCTCAGAGGGACTCTCTTTGGAGGAGAATCATGCACATTGCAATGGGTGCAGAGGGGATGTGGGAGATGGCACCCGGAGAATTATTAGCATCATCTTTCCACATTTAAAATTCGAGTTTATGGGCTTTGTCTCTTTAGCCCGCGGTTTTCTCGTTGTGGAGCTTACATTTTTATTGGTGGGAATAAAAGTCAGTGGCAGCTGATGTGGCCCTCTGGAGTTGGAGGCAATAACCATTGTGGGCAATGCAGCCTGGAAAATAATCATAATAATAAGCAGCAAAAAGGGAGACAGCTCTTTGAAGGTGGTTGATGAATGGCTATAGACTCACTAACACGTCTCCACCCTCCTCACCACCGTTACCAACACCCAGCTTCTTGCAACCCTGCAAGAATCTAAATAGAAAAGGCAGCCCTTGGAGAGATGGGCACAAAGGAAGGAAGCTGAGGACGTTTGTCCCAGGGGTCTCGCAACTGAAAGGTTAAAGGCTGCTGGGATGAGCAGGAGTCCCTGGAACAGGGAGAGAAGGGAAATGAGGTTTTCAGAGCCATCTGAAGCATAGTTGGGTGAGCGGTTTATGTGTAAACCACACGTAAAGCATCTAATATGGAGCCTGGAACATACAGACTGTTAATAAATAATAGTTCCCCATCTACCCATCCCAAGGCTGAAGATGGAACCAGTGATGTTTTTTCAAGAAAGAAAGGAGAAATCTAAGGAGAAGCCCTTGGGTTAGGTCTGGCCACTTGAGCGTGCCGACTGAAAAGAATTTGAAAGTGCCACCAGAGGCTGAGGGGGTCCCTCCTTTCAAGCATCTTCTCCTCCAATAGATCTTAGGTTTTCACCGTCAGTGTACCTTTTGTTCACCTTGCTATATTCTTTCTCCTGTGTTCTACATCCTCTGCCCTGCTATATGTGGGGTCTTATTCCCTATGATATGACTGGATATACCATTTCTTTCTTTCAAGGTGAGAGGACCTAAAAGTTTTTTTAAGGCTGGTGCCATGTGCCAGATACTGTGTAAGTTGTATTACATCATTATTTTTTTTTCTAATCCATACAACCACCCTGGGAGGCAGGCATTGAGGTTTTCATCTTACAGAGGGGAGAACTTGAGTTCTGAAAGGTTGAGTGATTTTGTTGTGAGTCAGGGAGCAAGGGGTCTGGAATCCAGGCTGGTCAGAACCCAGAGCCCATGTTCTTTTTATGATATTAGGTTGCCTCCAAAGGGGGTAGAGAGACCTGAGTTCAACTGGGCCTTCAATTAATAGGTGAGCTAGCTCACCCATCCCAGTAAGATTCTGGGCACTCTTCCCACCAGGCGCCCAGACTCTGGGAGCCCATTGTTGGGAAAACTCTGTAGAGAGGGTTTGGTGGACTCTGCCCATTTGCCTCCTATGCTGAATCTGCTTGAATGTTTGCAAAGATGGGGAACTCACTCCTCCCAGCAGGCAGCGTCCTGTAGCGTGATACTTCTCAAAGTATTGAACGTGCAACTTTGGATGACAGCTTCAGCATCACCTGTTAGACGTGCAAATTCTCAGGCACCTTCCCAGCATCAGAGACGTTGGGGGCAGGCCCCAAAACCATGCCTTCTGAGGGATTCTGATGATACTCACATTTGACGCCCACTAGCTTAGTGGACTTGAGATCAGAGAGATCTGGGCTACCACCTTGGTGACTTTGGGCAAGGTAGCTGGAGGGACTTTGTCTTAATTGCTCACTTTTCCTGAGTATTGTGGTAGATTGAATAATGCCCCCTTCATCATCAAAGATGTCCAGTTGCCAATCCGCAGAATCTGTGAATATGCTACCTTATTACAGCAAAAGGGATTTGGTAGATGTGAATAATTTAAGGATCTTGAGTGGGGAGATTATTTGGGTGGGCACAATTTACTCATGAAAATCTTTATAAGAAGCAGGCAGGAGCATCCAAGAGAGAAAAGGTTATGGAACAACAGAAATAGAAACTGGAGTGATGAGGCATGAGGCAAGAAATGCAAGCAGCTTCTAGAAACTGGTGAGGAAGGCATGGATTCTTCCCTGGAGACTCCGGGGTGAAGAAGTACAGGCAACACCTTAATCTTAGCCTTGTAAGACTCGTTTCATACTTCAGACCTCCGGAACAGTGAAAGAGAATAAATTTCTGTTGTTTTAAACCACTAAGTGTGACCATTTGTTACAGAAGCGATGGGAAACTAAATATCAGCACTTGCTAGATGCCAGGCTCTGTTCAAAGTGCCTTACCTATAGAAAGTTATCCATTATTTCTCATCGCTTATTTAATCCTTATAACAACCCTATTCTGAGTGCACTGTTCTTAAGTCCTTTTTACAAATGAGAACATGCAGGCACAGAGAGGTTAAGTCACTTGCCTAAGATCATACAGCCAGCAAGGGGCAGAGCCTGGATTTACTGTCTGGCTCTAAGCTTTATCTCACATGGCTGGACTCACTCTTTATCCTAGGAGGATTGCCTTTGCACATTTCACCTCTCTGCCCCTTCTCTATTCTCAGCGAAGCTCCTATGCTTTCTTGTTCCTGTTTTATTCTATCAGCAAAGCTCTGTTGCTGGGGCCAAATGGCCCAAGCCAAAGCCTTGCACTTTCTGTGCTCCATTCTAATCATCTCCTCTCTGACCTGGAGGAAACTGAGCTTTGGGGCCTTTCCCAGAGGTGGGGGCTCAGGCCCCAGTGGTCCCGGCTGAGTCCTTCCTGGCTGTAGTAGAAGGAACTCCACTCTGCCTGGATGCTGGGCCTCCTATCAGGCAAAGCACAGAGGACAGCCTCAGGGGGGTTCCTGAAGCTATGCCTAACCAGAATGCCCTTCCTGGCCAGGTGCCAGGGCTCTCTCTGAGGTTCGCATCCATCCCACAGTGAGAACTACCTTCTGGCTCTTGCTGCAATGTATACACATGTGTGGGTTGCATTTCATTCATGCCAGAATCTGACACATGGGCAGAATTTTTGTAGCTAGCATATGGCTGGGAACCCTCAGATAACATGCTCAGTGGGGACCCATTCTGAACCAAGATTTCGATTGAAAACAAGTCAGCAAAGAACTAAGGACTGGGATAGGCACAGAAAAGCCCTCAGTCTCCAAATGCAGAATTTCTAGTGCATGTGTGTCTAAGTGTGTGCAACGCATACTTGACTGTATGTGTTGGAATATGTCTGTGTGACCACAGGTGAATTGTATGACTACTTGTGTATTGTGAGGTGGGTGAACTCTGAGGCTTATTGTGAACCTCTGAGTAGGCAAATGGTTTTGTGAGTGTGTGCATGGGTGTGTTTGAGTGTGTGATGAGGATGATTTCATGAGTGCAGGTGAGTGTATATCATGTGTGACTAGTGGGGTAGAGTAAAAACACATGCTTCTGGGAGTGAGAGCCCATATTGTGCGGTGAAAGGGTTTATGGGACCATGCATGCCCAGGTGTGAGCTTATGTGCATGTGCAATGGTGGGAGTGAGCAGGGGAGTGCTCTGCATCTCCATGCTTCTGTATCTCAGTGAATGCTCCTGGTTAAACAGACTCAAGGTTGTCTCTCCAGCTCCTGTTTGCAGAGCCTGGTATTTTACGACCAAGCCTCTCGGGCACAATTTCAATGATGCCCAAACAACAAGGCCTTTCAGCAAAAGATCCTGACAGATGGGCCACAAGTTTCTTAAGTCTCAGCCCCATGGTTGTGCAACTGAATTTCGGCCCTTAACTTGACCAGAGAGCTCTCAGAAGCCCTCCGCCAGGGCTCTCATCCTGGGAAGCTGCTGTGCACAGCACGTCTAGGAAGGATGTCCATCTCACATCTCAGCTGGTGCTCTCAGCGAACAAGGCAGCATGGTCTATGTAGATTCCTTCTGAATCTGGTCACCAGAGGCTGAGCCTGGGGGCCTGTCCCTCCATTACCACTCTCTTGCTCTGCAACTTTTTGCAATGTACTGAAGCATTTTAGTATGTTGCAAACAGGCTGGGCACAGCAAACAGACCGAGTGTTTTCCAAAAAGGGGCATTTTCTCCATTCTATAGATCCAATAGAGCATTGGAGATCAAATCTGAGGCGACTTTGAGAAATCCCAGACGGAAAGTCTGGAGAGGAGGAAAATGATGAAATGAGATGCATGGTATGTGCCCACAGGAGCAGCTGGGCAGCAATTGTTCCTCAAGCTGTAGTTGTAGCTTATAAAGTGATTTTATACACATCATCAAATTTTAGTCTCACAACAATCCTCGGAAGCAGCATTGTTCACTTTTTTTCTTTTTCTTTTTTTGAATTATTTTTTGGCTGTGTTGCGTGGCATGTGGGATCTTAGTTCCCTGACCAGGGGTCAAACCCTTGCGCTCTGCATTGGGAGTGCAGAGTCTTAACTGGACCAGCAGGGAAGTCCCTATTCACATTTTATGGGTGACAAATCTGAGACTCAGAGAGGTTAAGTGACTTGTTCAAGGCCACACAGCTTTGAACTACTGGAGTGGATGTCAATCTGCAGGAATAAGACTCTAATTTGCATTAGGCAGGTGAAGTTGTAGGATGGTCTCAGCCTTAGGTAGTTTGTAAAAGGCCATTAGTAACCGGCACTGCAGTGTTCTTCCTCCACAGACACATCCACAGTCAACTCCTGGTCTTTCCTTCTCTCATATGTTTTCCTTGGTAATCTCTCCTTAGCCATGGTGCTTTTGACTCCAACTGAGGGCAAATAAATCAACACAAAAAGTCAAGTCAGGAGTTATTGATGGAATGGCTGCTGTGGGCTGCTCTGTGCCAGTATTGCAGTGTGATATAAAAGAAACAAAAATGTAGCCTTTGTTGATGATCTGCTGCAGGAGGCAAGTCTCAAACACCTGTCACTTTCTTGCTGGGTGGCGGTGGGTAAGTCATTTGTTCATTTACTCACTCTCTGACAGGACCATCTGTTACTCTGGCTCTCCAGCGGCTACCTTTCCTTCATTTCTACACCCCAGATTTCCTTGAAAACTCAGTCGTCTCTCTCCATATGGCACCCTCTGTGGTGCTTTATCCCCCGACACTTTAGACAGAGGGTTTGACCCACACCTGGCTAGTTGTACTGTGTTTACTGGCCATAGAGACTGGCCTAGGGATGGCCATGTGACCCATGCAGAGCCAATGAGACGTAAGGAGGCTTGGATGGAACTCTCAGAAGGAGGTACTGGATTTATGACTGGTGAACCATGAGGGAGGGGGAATCTGGGGCTGTGTGAGCAGTTTGCCTCCAGATGGATCCTGAGAAAAGAGCCAACGCATGGGGAAGACCAGAGTCAGGCTGGAGACAGAGCTCAAGTTCTGGCATTGTGGAGCCTCTGAAACCAGCTATACTGAACCTGGGCTGGCATATTCATTAGAATGCAGACTAAGCTGCTATAATAAAGAGGCTGACTTATGCAATGGTGTCAACAAAATACACTTCTTTCTCAGGTCATAGCTGAGAGATAAGTGACCCAGGGATGACAGGACGGCTCTGCCATCCTCAATTCCTGGATTCTTTCCCTAGGCCCCAGGCAGCTGCTCCAGTATTTGTCTTCTCCCTGGTTGGAAAGGGAAAAGGAGCAGCTGCTGCTGCTAAGTCACTTCAGTCGTGTCCAACTCCATGCGACCCCATAGACGGCAGCCCACCAGGCTCCCCCGTCCCTGAGATTCTCCAGGCAAGAACACTGGAGTGGGTTGCCATTTCCTTCTCCAATGCATGAAAGTGAAAATTGAAAGTGAAGTTGCTCAGTTGTGTCTGACCCTTAGCGACCCCATGGACTGCAGCCTACCAGGCTCTTCCATCCATGGGATTTTCCAGGCAAGAGTACTGGAGTGGGATCCCATTGCCTTCTCTGGAAAAGGGGCAGGGGAATGTTTAAAAATGTTTCAGTTCAGTTCAGTCGCTCAGTCATGTCCGATTCTTGGCAACCCCATGGACTGCAGCATGCCAGGCTTCCCTGTCTATCATCAACTCCCAGAGCTTGCTCAGACTCACGTCCATTGAGTCAATGATGCCATCCAACCATCTCATGTTCTGCCATCCCCTTCTCATCCTGTCTTCAATTTACACCCAGTACAATTAACCTGCTTTAAGTGTACAAATCTAAGATGACAGATGTACACTGTCATGTAACCACCATTACAATCAAGATATAGAACATTTCCATTCTTTACAGTCAATCTCATTCCCCAACCCCAGTCCTGAGTAACAACAACCTATTCTCTGTCCCATGGACGGAGGAGCCTGGCAGGCTAAGGTCTATGGGGTTGCAAAAAAGTCAGACATGACTTAGTGACTAAACAAAAACATTCTTTATAATTTTGTGTTTTCCAAAATTTCATATAAATGGAATCACCTGATATGTATTCTTTTTGTTTGGCTTCTTTGATTTAGCATAATGCTTTTGAGACTCAGCCATATTATTGCATGTATCATTCACTGTTTGTCTCTTTTTATTGCTGAGCAATAGTCCTTTTTAAACATTTACTGTAAGTTATTTTTCCTTTTACCAGTTGATAATCATCTGGGCCATTTCCAGTTTCTGTCTGTTATTAACAAAGCTGCTGTGAACACTAGAGTAGAAGTCTGTGGTCCATAGTTTGAATAATCATTGTTAATTAGAGAAGAATGTGTATGTAGCTGTTTGAGTATTCCATAAACATCAACTAAGTGAAACTGTTGATGGTGAAGTTTAAATCTTTATGCTTTTTATGTGGTCTTAGTCGTTTAATGACTCAGCTTGGTGTGCTGCAATTTCTGACTGTAACTATGGATTTTTTTTTTCTTTCAGTTTTATCTGTTTGCATCATGTATTTTGAAGCACAACAAATTGGTGCATGAACATTCAATATTATATTGTTTTAATGAATTGGTCCCTCTATTACTATGAATTGCCACATTTTGTCCCTGGAGTATTCATTACTCTGAATTATTTTTATCTTCTATTAATATAGCTACCCAAGCTTTCTACTGATTAGTTTTCAAGTCTAATTTTTTCCATCTTTAATTTCCGACCTATCTTTGTCTTTACAATTAAAGTGAGTTTGTCTTAGGTAGCATCTTATTGGGTCTTACTTTTCTACTTAAGCGGACAATCTTTGCTTAGGCCATTTAAATTTAATATAATTGTCAATACTGTTGGATTTAAACCTGCCATTTTGCTATTTGCTTTCTATATATCCTATCTAGTTATCTAGTTTTTGCTCTCCATTATTCTTTTCCTGCTTGCTTTTAGATAAAATATTTTTTATAATTCTATTTTATTTCTAATTTTGACTTATTAGTATATGTCTGTGTTTTATTTTGTTTTACTGATTGCTTCAACAGTGTATATATTTACCTATCACAAGTGAACAAGAACTACAGAGCCTCTTGATGAAAGTGAAAGAAAAAGATAAAAAAGCTGGCTTAAAGCTCAACATTCAGAAAACTAAGATCATGACATCTGGTCCCATCACTTCATGGCAGATAGATGGGGAAACAGTGGAAATAGTGGCAGACTTTATCTTTTTGGGCTCCAAAATCACTGGAGATGGTGACTGAAGCCATGAAATTAAAAGACACGTTCTCCTTGGAAGAAAAGTTATGACCAACCTAGACAGCAGGTTAAAAAGCAGAGACATTACTTTGCCAACAAAGATCCATCTAGTCAAAGCTATGGTTTTTCCAGTAGTCATGTGTGGAGACTACTGTATGTGAGAGTTGGACTGTAAAGAAAGCTGACTGCTGAAAAATTGATGCTTTTGAACTGTGGTATTGGAGAAGACTCTTGAGAGTTGCTTGGAGAATAAGGAGATCCAACCAGACCTTCCTAAAGGAAATCAGTCCTGAATATTCATTGGAAGGACTGATGCTGAAGCTGAAACTCCAATACTTTGGCCACCTGATGCAACAAGCTGACTCATTTGAAAAGACCCTGTTTCTGGGAAAGATTGAATGCTGGAGGAGAAGGGGACGACAGAGGATGAGATGGTTGGATGGCATCACTGACTCAATGGACATGAGTTTGAGTAAACTTTGGGAGTTGGTGATGGACAGGGAGGCCTGGCATGCTGCAGTCCATGGGGTTGCAAAGAGTCAGACACGACTGAGTGACTGAACTGAACTGATCACAAGGTAATTTACGATATTATGTCACTTCACATATAGTATAAGAACTCTTGGCTTTTGTGCCACAGTTGTTATATATTCTATGCGTGCTATGAACCAGAAATTCATTTTTTTTTTTGCTTTAAACAGTTATCTTTTAAAGTGACTAAAAAGTAAAAATAATAAGTACTAAATAATAAAATAAGTATTTTACATTTAGCTGCATATTTTCCATTTCTGGGCTCTCCATTCCTTTGTGTTGATCCAGATTTACTTCTGTTACTTTCCTTCTGTCTGAAGCACTTTCTGTAGTATTTTTTTGTAGTGCTCATATGTTGATGAATTTTTATGCAGTGTTTGCCTGAAAAGTCTTCCCTGATGGCTCAGTGATAAAGAATCTGCCTGCAATGCAGGAGATGCAGGTTCGATCCATGGGTCAGGAAGATCCCCTGGAGAAGGAAACAGGAACCTACTCCAGTATTGCCTGAGAAGTCTCATGGAAAGAGGAGACTGGTGGGCTACAGTCCATGGGGTCACAAAAGAGTTGGGTGTGACTTGGTGACTGAACAATAACAACATGCCTGAAAAAAATATTTGTTTTACCTTCATTTTTGGAAGCTGTTTTCACTGGGTTCAGTGATGTAATGATTCAGTATGTTAAGGATGTTGTTCCACTGTCTTGCAGCTTGTATCTTTCTGTTGAGAAGTCGGTTGTTATTCTTAGCTTTGTGATTCTTATCTTTTCCTCCTGTAGCTGAGTTTATGATTTTCTCTTTCTCACATAAGTAATTTGATTATTATGTATTTTGGTACTATTTTCTTCATAATTCTTGGGGTTCACTAACCTTCTTTATCTATAGAATTTTTTGTCAAATTGAAAAAAAAGGGCTATTATTTCTTTATATACTTTTTGTCCCTCCTCTTTTTTTTTTTTTCCACTGAGTCTAGAATGTTAGGCTGTTTGCTGTTGCCTCAGGCTACTCACCTAAGGGTTTCTTTAGTCTTTTTTTCTTCTTCTATCTTTGCTTCTTTTGAGGTAGTTTTTTACTGGTATCTTCAAGTTCACTGATTTTTTTCTTTTGCAGTCTAATGTGCTTTTAATCCTATTTATTTTATTTTTAAATTTCAAGTACTAAATTTTTCATCTGTGGAAGTTTTGTTTGAATTTATTTTATATCTTCTATTTCTCCTTTTGTGTGTATTTTTTCTTTTGCATCTCTGAGCACATGCTATTATAAGCTTTATAATTTATAGTAATTGTTATGAGTTATACTTATTTGTTATTTACATGCCTAGTAATTCTTGACTGGATTCTGGATGTTGGCTATACTACTCTTGAGTGCTAGATTTTTCTATTTTCCTTTAAAAGCTTTTAGATTTTTTCTGAAGCAAATTTAAGTTATTGAGGACCTGTTTGATTTTTTTTGAGGTCTGCCTTTAAGCTTTATTTTTGAAAGCCCAGAATAGGTTTACTCTAGGACTAATTCAATCTCACAGTGAAGACCTGAAACTTTTGAGGATGCTATCCATGGTTTTTCCTCTCTGGCTTTTGGAAATGTAAACTATTCCCAAGCCCATGTGACTTCTGACCATTTGTTGGCCTGTTGATTACTAGTGATTCTTTTCCTAGTCTTGATTAGTCTTAATCCATAGATTCTCAGATTAGTGTTCAAACCGAAGCTGAAAAGGACACTTTTACCAGTGTCTGGAGAGCTGAGTGAAGCTTACTTCTTTTTGGATGCTGTTGTTGTTTAGTCGCTAAGTTGTGCCTGACTCTTTTGTTACCCCATGGACTGCAGCCTGCCAAGCGCCCCTGTCCTTGGGATTTCTCAGGTAAGAATACTGGAATGGGCTGTCATTTTCTTCTTCATGGAGTCTTCCTGACCCCAGGATAGAACCTGCATCTTCTGCATTGCAGGCGGATTCTTTACTGTTGAGCCACCAGGGAAACCCAACCTCCTTTCTGGTCCTGTGCCTTAAAAGTTTTGGCTGATTCTGCTTTCCCAATCTCTGCTCTATCTTCTCAGCTCAACAGGACCACTGGGCTCATTTTGATTCTTCCTCCTTGTGCTATATCCTAGCAAATGCTTCCAGGCAGTAAGTAAACGCCACCATTATGCTAACCTTGCTTACCTCCCTTCTCTCAGAGATCACAATCCTGTGGTGTCTGTTGTCAAATGTCTTATAAAATTTTCTTATGAATTTTGTCTGTTTTTCTAGTTGTTGATGTTGAGAAGGCAATTTTTATACAAAAGAAACGTAAGTACTCCAGGGAAAAAACTTTCATGGGCAGAACTCGGAAGCTGCCTATCTCACTTCTGTTAACATCTGATTGTCAGAACTTAGTCACACAATAACATCTAGTTAGAAAGACAGTTGAACATGTGTCCAGCTAAAATTACTTATGATGGAGGAAGGGGAAACTGTATGTTGTTATCATTCTTGGTCTTTTTCAGTTATGTTCATTACTCTGAGTTTTCATCCCTTGTGATTTAGATTCCTGGCTGATAGATTTAGCCAATAGACAAAGGGAAATATATATACAAAAATAAAAAAGAGTTGATTTTTTTACATGACCTCTTTGAAACTTAGATTTCTTGTCCATAAAAATGGGCTACGTTATTGTTTATCTCTCCATTATTTATTCTTAGGTTTAATAATTTCATGAGAGAGGCAATCCCTTGTAAGCTAATACTACACAGCCATAAATTATTTTAATAAAAAATTTTAAACAAAGGTTTAGTTTGTTTTTTACCTATTATATTGTTTTAAAATATCTGATTCTGTTCCTCTAGTTTCTCTCAATTATAATAAATATTTATTTGCACAGTTATTTGTTTCCATGTTGTATTCCCCATTAGGATGAAAGAAGTGCTGGACGCTTAGAATTGCTATTTTTTCTTGCTCACAGCCATATCCCCAGCCCATCGCACACTGACTGGCATTTATTAGCACCTAAGGAGTATTTACGTGAAGGAGTGGAAACTATATAAGATGGCACATCATTGTCTGACCTCTAAAGGAGAACTCAAGGCTTTTCTATAGTTCTTGCACCTCAACCAAAGAAAAGCTAAGATATTTAGTGGAATAGGAAACTTGGGAACCTGTAGGGGGACAAATGGGTAGCTGTTCATAAGAGTAGATAAAGTTTAAAAACAATTGCATCTTTAGCACATACCAAATGGGTATATAACCTCCCTTTGGCTTGCTTTTGAGTATTTATCCTGTGGAGATGGTACACTAAGATGGACTTGAAGGCGCCTCCTGCTAAAAATGTGTGTCCATACTGGGAAATTTCTTTTAAAACGCTTTATTTATATGTTTTTGGTTGTTCTGGGTCTTGGTTGCTGCATGGGCTTTTCTCTACTAGCGAGCAGGGTTACTTTCTAGCTGTAGTGCACGGACTTCTTATCCCAAGGCTTCTCTTCTGGAGCACAGGCTCTAGGGGGCGTGGGCTTCAGCGGCTGCAGCACCTGGGTTAAGTAGTTTTGGCTCCAGGCTCCAGAGCACAGGCTCAATAGTGGTGGCATGGGTCTTAGTTCCTCCAGGGCTTGTGGGATCATCCCAGTTCAGTTCAGTTCAGTCAATCAGTTGTGTCTGACTCTTCGCGACCCCATGAATTGCAGCACCCAGGCCTCCCTGTCCATCACCAACTCCCGGAGTTCACTCAAACTCACATCCATCAAGTCAGTGATGCCATCCAGCCATCTCATCCTCGGTCGTCCCCTTCTCCTCCTGCCCCCAATCCCTCCCAGCATCAGAGGCTTTTCCAGTGAGTCAACCTGGGGAGTTCCTCTTTTGGTATCCTATCATTTTGCCTTTTTATACTGTTCATGGGGTTCTCAAGGCAAGAATACTGAAGTTTTGCCATTCCCTTCTCCAGTGGACCACATTGTGTTAGACCTCTCCACCATGATCCTCCTGTCTTGGGTGTCCCTACATGGCATGACTTAGTTTCATTGAGTTAGACAAGGCTGTGGTCCTAGGGTGATTAGATTGGCTAGTTTTCTGTGATTATGGTTTCAGTGTGTCTGCCCTCTGATGCCCTCTCGCAACACCCACTGTCTTACTTGGGTTTCTTTTACCTTGGACGTGGGCATCTCTTCACTGCTGCTCCAGCAAAGCACAGCCACTTCTCCTTACCTTGGACGAGGGGTATCTATCTTCTCATCACTGCCCCTCTTGACCTTGAACATGGGGTGACTCCTCTCCACCCTCTTGCACCTGTGCAGCCATCGCTCCTTGGATCAGGGATCAAACCTGTGTCTCCTGCATTGGCAGATGGATTCTTTACCACTGAGCCACCAAGAAAGACCAAGACAGCTTTCTTTTCTGTGAGACTACTCTAAGTAGTTAGACTGTGAGGAACACAGTCAAGATTAGGATTCAAATATAGGATGAGATGTAACATCCAGAGTATTTTCCTCTCTTTGAGTAGATTTTGTCCCTTTCCATCTCATCTGTTATTTATAAAACCATCATTTGACCTCGGTCTCTCCCAACTATACTCCATTTATCTGTTTCCTTTTACAGAAATCTTCTTGAAGGAGCTGATTATGACCACTGCCTCCATTCCTTATTTTCTCTTCCTTTCAACCTGTACCTCCCAGCATTCTGCTCTCCACTGCAATGGTGCTTGAAAAGGTCTTCAATAAAATTCAGTGGCCATTATTTGTTCTTTTTATCTTTTCCTCTAAGCAACATATAACACAGTTGATCCTCTCTCTTCCTTGAATCACTTTCTTTTGCTGCCTTCCATGATACCTTGATTTCCTTGATTAGTTCTTCATTCTGCTTTTTAATGTTGGAACATCAGAGACATATGCTTCTTCATTTTTATACTTACATACTCTCTCTAGGTGAGCCCATTCAGTTCTAAGGTTTAAATTTTACCAAAATGCTGGTGGCCTATAAATCTTTACTTGGAGTACTGTACTTTTGCTAGAACTCCAAATTCCTGCATCGAACTGCCTACCTATCCAAATAGCTGTCTAATAAAGACATTTCAAACTAAACTTGCTCAGATAGAACTCTTGTTATTCTCCTAAAACTTTTTCTCTTCTTTCTTATATCAGAAAATGGCAGCATATCTCTCAGTTGTTCATGTCCCAAATTGAAGTGTTATTCTTAACTCCTTTCTTTTATCCCTAAATCCAATTACTAAACAAGTTCTGCAGACTTTACCTTTCACCTGTTTCTCTCCATTTCTATTATCTCCCACTGTTCCAAGCCTCTGTTATTTCTTGCCTGGATTCTGCAAGGATCTCATAACTAGTCTCCATGGTAGTCAGACTTAAAATTTTAAAGCATATGTTTGATCATGTCTGTCCTTCTTTTAAAAATTCGGTGTCTTCCCATGGCATGAGAACAACATTTGACATTTTAGTTTCAAAATTTTCATGTGACTTGAACTTTGCTTATCTTTCTGAATGACTTGCCTCTCTCCTTTTCCACTGTGCTTTCCCCATACTGGTCTGATTTCTGTTCCTCAAGCTTGACAAACTGGTTCCCACTTAAGGGCATTTGTATTATCTCTTCTCTCTGCCTGGAATGATTTCACCCATCTTATCATGACAAGTTCCATCTTCCATTCTGACTTTAGTCTAAATGTCAACAACTTAGAGAGATCCATTAAATATAAATTAGGTGTCTGGTTTCTATCTCATCATTCTCTTTCACCTTTCTATATAGCATCTTTTTTACCATCTGATATAGATCATGCTATTGTTTTCCTGACTGTTTTCCTCCTACTAGTTTGTAAGTTTGAGAGTCGGGCTATTATCTCTCATGTTCACTGCTATACCTTCAGTACTTAGAATCACTCATGGCACAGTAAGTGCCTGCTGAGTCTATTAGTGAAATCAGACCATTCATTTATTTTAGTACAGGTGCCCAAAGGCTGCTCCTATGTAAGAAAAATGGCTTCTTATAGCAGCCCTTGGTCCAACTGAACTTTTCTGAAGGTCAAAATGAGGTCCAGAGTCATTAACAAAGACCATGATTTTGGTGATTTCTAACCTTTGTTTTGCTTCCCTCAACAACCTACGGCAGCTTAGGTACCTGTTAGAGGATTTGGAGCTTCATCTTAATAAACATCTGGTAGAGTCAGCAAGGTTTAGAGCTCCTGGTTCCTTGTCATCACAGTCTCTCAGGGTACTCACTTCTGTTAGAACTGACTACATTAATAGTGTTGGAAGAGCAGTGGATAATCAGAGAGGGGAAATACTAGCCTTGCTTGCAGTTTTCATGGACTGTGTAGCTGGGCCATGGCAGGATTAGGACAGATAGATGCAAGAGGGAAGAGTGCTGACAAATGTGTGGTAATGGGAAAAGTAGGGCATTTCTGTGGGAGAGTGAGAATTCTCCTGAAATAGTTGCAAACACTGAATCAGACTTTAAAAGTTTCGAGTGTGGGATTTAGAAAAGTGTGATATTAGTGAGCTATGTGCAGTACTTGATTTCTTTAAACAGCTTCAAAAATCTGAAGCAACTTTTTTCCTTCATATTATTATTATTATTTACTTAAGGCATCCATGAAACTGAATGGTGCCTTCTAAAATACTGAATGATCGAGAACTCACTCTCACACAAGGAAGGCCATTTAAATATTAGAAGACTAATTTCTAGAAACATATTCCTTATACTGAGTACAAATTGC
Organism: Procapra przewalskii; assembly: GCA_006410515.1. NCBI lineage: Eukaryota > Metazoa > Chordata > Mammalia > Artiodactyla > Bovidae > Procapra > Procapra przewalskii. Next base: position 8,531,855 of record SJYF01000057.1, on the reverse strand, counting down.
CCCAAACTGGTTATTTAATGAGCCTTGTTTTGCTCTCTGGAACATCCCAGAGTGAGCCTAAAATTCTTTCCCCCCAACAGTCAGTAAACTGAATAATGTCCCTTCCCCAGATTCATATGTTGAAACCCTAACACCAACATGAGTACACTTGGCAATAGGGTCTTTAAGGAGGTTCTTAATATTAAATAAGATCAGAAGGTTAGGCCCCTAATCAGATAGGAGTTGTCTCCTTATAAAAACAGGAAGAGAAACCAGGAGTGCATGCACAGACAAAAAGCCCTTGTGAGAAGATAGCAAGGAGATGGCCATCCACAAACCAAGGAGCGGAGACACCAAACCTGCTGGTACCTTGCTCTTGGATTTCTAGACTCCAGAACTGTTAGAAAATAGATGTTCATTGTTTAAGCCACCCAGCCTGTGTTTTTTTTTTTTTTTTTTAATGGCAGTGAGCTGACTAAGACACGGTCTTTGTACCCCTCAGGTAAGAGTAAGAGTGCTCTGTAGTCTTCTCTTATTCAAGTCAGTGGCTCTAGTTTCTTCCACTGCTCTTCACTGGAGCAGAAATGCCCACTAGATGAAGTGTACTGGATATACAGTGAATGAGTATAACACCACAGTGAATCATGGCGGGCACTGGGCTCAGCAGTGTGCCAATTGCCTCACTTGTTACATTGACACTATTTTCATAATATTACAACTGAAGACTAATCTTTGGCAGCTCTTGACTTGGGTTAACTTCTAAGATAACTTAACCCACTTTCTCATGACTTGGATGCCAGCCCATTGGCTTTGCGTGTTAAGTGCCTGACTTAACCTTGATCTGGTTAGATTTCATCATGTAGGGTGATGTGCCTCATTTTTCAAGCCACCCAAATACACTCATTGTCTGTCCCAATGAGTTATTGTCAGAAAATCAATGCAGTTCTTCAGACATTTCATAAAGCTGTTGAGTGGGAAGAAGTTAAGAATGCAACTCGATATTGTGAATGATAATAATAACTTACATCTATATAAAATTTATAGGTTTTATAGACCTTCAGCCAGTTTATAGATCCTGGTGAAGCAGGAAATGAGTTTCATCTTTCATGACTTCTTCTTTATGAGTGGCTCAGTATGACGAAAAGAGACGAGATTCAGGAGCCCTAAACTGCAGATTGAAGTCAGGAGCCCTAAACTTCACATTGTACAGGAGACAAGGATCAAGACCATCCCCATGGAAAAGAAATGCAAAAAAGCAAAATGGCTCTCTGGGGAGGCCTTAGAAATAGCTGTGAAAAGAAGAGAGGCAAAAAGCAAAGGAGAAAAGGAAAGATACAAGTATCTGAATGCAGAGTTCCAAAAAATAGCAAGAAGAGATAAGAAAGCTTTCCTCAGTGATCAATGCAAAGAAATAGAGGAAAACAAAAGAATGGGAAAGGCTAGAGATCTCTTCAAGAAAATTAGAGATATCAAGGGAACATTTCATGCAAAGATGGGCTCAATAAAGGACAAAAATGGTCTGGACCTAACAGAAGCAGAAGATATTAAGAAGAGGTGGCAAGAATACACAGAACTGTACAAAAAGATCGTCACAACCTGGATAATCATGAGAGTGTGATCACTCATCTAGAGCCAGACATCCTGGAATGTGAAGTCAAATGGGCCTTAGAAAGTATCACTACAAACAAAGCTAGTGGAGGTGATGGAATTCCAGTGGAGCTATTTCAAAACCTGAAAGATGATGCTGTGAAAGTGCTGCACTCAATATGCCAGCAAATTTGGAAAACTCAGCAGTGGCCACAGGACTGGAAAAGGTCAGTTTTCATTCCAATCCCAAAGAAAGACAATGCCAAAGAATGCTCAAATTACTGCACAGTTGCACTCATCTCACATGCTAGCAAAGTAATGCTCAAAATTCTCCAAGCCAGGCTTCAGCAATACATGAACTGTGAACTTCCTGATGTTCAAGCTGGTTTTAGAAAAGGCAGAGGAACCAGAGAT
>SJYF01000057.1:8489287-8526043 GCA_006410515.1 Procapra przewalskii | reverse complement strand
TCTGCATAGAAGTTAAATAAGCAGGGTGACAATATACAGCCTTGATGTACTCCTTTTCCTATTTGGAACCAGTCTGTTGTTGCATGTCCAGTTCTAACTGTTGCTTCCTGACCTTCATACAGATTTCTCAAGAGGCAGGTCAAGTGGTCTGGTATTCCCATCTCTTGAAGAATTTTCCACAATTTATTGTGATCCACACAGTCAAAGGCTTTGGCATAGTCAATAAAGCAGAAATAGATGTTTTTTCTGGAACTCTCTTGCTTTTTCAATGATCCAGCGGGTGTTGGTAATTTGATCTCTGGTTCCTCTGCCTTTTCTAAAACCAGCTTGAACTTCAGGTAGTTCATGGTTCATGTATTGCTGAAGCCTGGCTTGGAGAATTTTGAGCATTACTTTACTAGCGTGTGAGATGAGTGCAATAGTGTGGTAGTTATAGCCAACAGGAGCTCTATGGCTCAGGAAACTCAAGCAGAGGTTCTGTATCAACCTAGAGGGGTGGGATGGTGCAGGTGATGGGAGGGAGGTTCAAAAGGGAGGGGGTATATGTATACATATGGCTGATTCACGTTGAGGTTTGACAGAAAACAACAAAATTCTGTAAAGCAACTCTCCTTCAATTAAAAAAAAATAAATTAAAAAAATCTCCCTTCTGAAATATTCTCCCCCTTGTATTAGAGTCAGCTTTTATCTTTGTACACTATGATTATTTTGAGATGTATTTGGAAGGAAAACCAGGCTTGCAGGAGAGAATCATTTTCAGAGTCAGCATCATTGCTGCTAGTTTAGAGATTAAACTTCTTTGGTGGCTTGAGAACATCAGTGTGGTAAGGGATTTACCTATAGACTGCAGAGAGAAATTGACTCTGCAGGAGGCTTGCTGGTTCAGTGCTGGGTGCTCCTGGGAATCTGCTTCCCACAGACAAGAGAGGAGCCAGCAATAAACACGGTGGACTTCAGCACCTTGGACAGGGCATCAGGGGACCAGATTTGTCAGCTGGGCACTCACTAGGCCTGGGTAATGATCCGTAGCAGTCTTGTTAATGGCCTTAGGCCTTCACATATTTCTGTAATTATTCCATCATTGGAAGTTTTGAGTTTCTAATTATTAGGCCTGAATTAAAATCTTCTTTGTAATTCAGTTCCCTCTAGGCTGAGAGCTCATGATTTCAGGTTCCTGTCAGGTTATTCTTGTGCATAGTGGGTGGTGGTAGCTACAGTCACCTTTCTCATCGTGTCTCTATGTATTTTTTCCTCCAGGACTTCCTCTTTGCCATCAGGTATCTAAATCATCACACCCATGTGCTCAGTGAGAAGAAATAGATGCTCCTCTCCTGAGCCCAGCCATTAGTCCAGGGTGAGATTGTTAGTCCTGGCTGCATACTTAAATCACCTCAGGAACTCTTAAAATGCTTATGCAAGTCCCACCCCAGAGAACACAATTTAATTGGTCTTGAGTGAGGTGCTTCTTTTTAAAAATTTAAACTGATTTAAAAATGTTTTTAGTTGAAATGTAGTTGACTTACAATGTTGTGCTCTTTCTTGGTGTACAGCAAAGTGATTCAGTTATATATATATTATATATATGTGTGTGTGTTCTTTTTCATATTCTTTTCCATTATGGTTTATTACAGGATATTGAATATAATAGTTTCCTGTGCTATCCAGTAGGACCTTGTGGTTTACCTGTTTTATATGTTCTGCTAATCCCGAACTCCTAATTTATCCCTCCACCACCTTATTTCCCCTTTGGTAACTATAAGTTTGTTTTCTATGTCTGTGAGTCTCTTTCTGTAAGTAAGCAATTATAGAATGTTTTAGATTCCACATATTAGTGATATCATACGCCATTTGTCTTTTTCTTTCTGATTTGCTTCACTTAGTATGATGGTCTCTACGCCCATCTAGTTACTGCAAGTGACATGATTTTATCTTTCTTTTTTATGGCTGAGTAATAGACCACTGTGTGTGTATATATGTGTGTGTGTGTGTGTGTGTGTGTATGTGTGTGTATATGCATATGTGTGTGTATGTATGTGTGTGTATATGTGTGTGTGTATGTGTGTATGTGTGTGTGTATGTGTGTGTATATGCATATGTGTGTGTATGCATGTGTGTGTGTATGTGTGTATGTGTATATGTGTGTGTATATGCGTATGTGTGTGTGTATGTGTGTGTGTATGTGTGTGTGTGTATGTGTATGTGTGTGTGTGTATGTGTGTGTGTGTGTGTGTGTGTGTGTGTGTGTGTGTGCCACATCTTTATCCATTCATCTGTTGTTGGACATGTAAGTTGCTTCCATGTCTTGGCTGTTGTGAGCGTCAGTGTTTCTTAAATACACCTCAAGTAATTCTAATGTTCCACTTAGAGTTGCAAACCGCTAGTCTAGAGATGGACCTTTCTATCTCCTAATGCCCCTCAGACCCCAGAGTTGATCTCAGCTTCCTACTCATGATTATGTTGGGACATAGACTGAACTAATTTCTAGCTTATTGATTTCCAGTATAAACATCACTAAGCCCAGCATTGCAGCCTCATTTCCGCCAAATATAGCTGCCCCATCTATCTCAAAGTATATCACAAAAACTTAAGAAAAATAATATAAATATTAAGAATTGTATATGAAGATACTTAGCATTAGTATACGACTGGAAGAGAAACAAAAGAGAGGATTTCAATTCTGGCGCAGCTATTCTGGTTCTAGAGTTGTTTTGACAGAGTTGAATGTGCATATGCCCTGTGACGTGGCAATCTCATTTTTTGTATATATACCTGGAAATCTTCAGGTACAGGTTCGTTGTGGAACATGGACAAAGATTTTCATAGTGATATGGTTGGTGGTGGCAGGGAGTTTTAGGTAACTAAGATATTCATCACTAAAAAAGTTAATAAGCAGGAGATGCATTTTTGGAATATAGGGTAGAAGTCAGAACAATAAAATGGGTATATACTCAGCAACCTGAGTAGAATGATAAACCAGAGTGAAGAAAGAAAAAAGGAAACAGCATAAATACACTTAAATTAATTCATGAAGCGCTATTACAGATTTTTCGTGGATACACTTATTACCAAGGGCATTTACCAAACACAGTACAGTAAGTGGTTGTGGGGCATGGAATTGATGAAAAAGGTTAAAGGGGAAAAGTAATGAAACAAGGTTTAGCAACAACAGAGCCTGAAACAGGCAGATGCTGGTGGTATGTGCTGTGAACTGAGGAGTATGATTAGCTTAGCCCTCTGCTCTTTCCGAAGGTGAAGCAAGGGAGCAAAAAGAGAGGGAGGCGGAGTGAGACCTGACTGGCTTACAGTAGAAGCAGGAGAAGCTAGAGCGAAAAATGAGAACTTGGGAACCGGGAAAGGGAACCAGGAGCCAAAATCAGGCTTGGCTGCTCCCTATAAAGATTTCAGGAGGAAATGAAAAGGCTTGCTAGGCTGGAAGTAAAGGCATTTACAAAATTCCTACTATAAAGTGGGAATAGTTTCAAAACTGGAACTGAAAATTGCACTTCTAGATGTGGAAGGGAGTTTTATGCTGCAGACTCAGGGAAGGCACTCTAAACCAGGTGAGGGGTGGGCTGTTCCTCCTAAGCTCTGAGTTTCAGAACAAAGGAGTTTCCAGAGAGGAATGATATTCCCCCATTAGAAGCTGACTCTGTCTCCTTTTCAGATGTCTCCAGACAGTGATCTAATCATTGACTCATCCAATGAAGAGCTGTGCAATGATTCTCTACCGTGTGCTGGGCAGTGAGTGTGCAGAGAAGAGTGAGGCCAATCCCTGGCTTAAGAAGTGGCCCCTGTACACGCTGAAAACATCTTTAACTTTGCTCTAAACACTGAGCTGGGGTTGTGCAGAATTTCTTTTCTCCCTGACAGCAGGGGATCATCTGTTTATAGAATTAGAAACCCCAGTGGTGCATTCACTGTCAATATGAGGAACACGTGCCTTAACAGGAAGCCTCTCCATCTGTGCTGCTGATAAAGAAGAATGAATATATTAATTAATACATTAAGGAACCATGTTTTGAGTTTTTCTACTGGGAGCCTAAGAAGAACAATACAAATACCATCAGGTTATATTTGGGAACAACTTGTACATCAGATCAGACTGTGTGACTGTTAGGTTGGGTCCTGATGTAGGTGGGTTTGATTTTACAGTTGTGGGAACCACGGAGCTGTGAAATCCAATTTGGACCCCAGAGGTAAGGCAGAAAGCCAGTGCTTGGGGGAGCCACCCTTGCTGGCCCCTGAAAGTCACACTGGAGTGGCTTTGAGAGCAATTATCCTGGTAGAGCAGCTCTTACTTTGCATTTAAGATTGTCCTCCTGAAAAGGTCATGTGTAAATCAAATTTAATAAATCAAATTCTACGCTTCATACCTTGGGGAGGCTCTCTCTTCAAAAGAAGCTGTGAGTGAATCCCTTTTTAATGGAAGTAATCAGCTCTTCATTTATCTGATTTGTAAGGTAAGGTTTTTTTATATCAGATTTTCTTAAAGTGAGCAGCAGTGTTTTTCTTTTGTTCGTGACGGAAAACCTAACACAGTATGGTGTAAGTGGAATACAACAGCAGCGAGTAAATGACAGGTGTGTGTAATGAAAAGTTTAGGGGCATAGTGGCTTTAGACATGGCTGGATTCAGGACCCAAACAATGACGACAGAATTTTGTTTTTCTCCGTTTCTCGCATCTGCTTTCTCTTGGTGTTATTCTCAGGCCCTACCTGGGTGAAGCAGCTGCAGCATCTTACCGGCCAGGTTCAAGGCCACTGATGAATATTACTTGCTTTTTTTCCCAGCAGATGCGGAATTGGCTCTGATTGGGTCACCTGCCTATCCCTGAATGAACAGGGAGTGAGGAACTGATTAGCCTAGGCTTGGTCACACGGGGCTCTACGCAAACCGCTTGCGTAGAGAGTGGGGAAATGGCACTTACCAGAAGACAGTCAGGCAGTTGTCAGGAGAAGTGGGGAACGATGTCAGGAAAGGGTGACATAAACGCGACTCTTCCCTTTCCATCACCCTCATATCCAATCCATCACCACGCTTGCTACAAGTAGCTCACATCTGCACATTCTTGCATCAGAATCTTCTGGGATTCTTGTTGAAATGCAGGTTTCAGGGTCCTACTCCAGATAAAGGGAATTCTATTGTCTTGGGGGTGGTCTCAGAATCTGTAATTTTAGATCGTTTCCCAGGCAATTAAAACAAAAATCAACCCACACTGCCATTTAAGTGCCACTTCCGAAAGCTCTTCCATCCTCCGTCTCCGTGGCAGCTACCTTAGGGCCTTGGTTCAGGACTTGCTCTTAGTCATTAGTCACCTGGACGCTGGCTTCCTTACTGGTCCTCCCTCTTGGTCTCTCCCCTGCCAGCCACCGTCCCCTCCCCCACCGCCTCCCCTTATGCTAAGTCACCACGATTTAGCATACTGGGGAGGCTCTCTCTTCAGAAGAAGCTGTGTTTAGCTCTCCCGCCTCCTGCCTATGAGACTTCCTCACTTACCTTGGATCTAAGCCATCTGCATGCCCAGCCTCATCCCTTCTCCAAGCATTCCAGTTCCTTTCCCCATGTTCAGATTGACTGCATGTTATCTTCCCTCTCCCTTTAATGCAATTTCCTTTTTCTGCGCCTGGAAAACTCAGACCCCAGCATTAAGTCCAGATCAGCTGCTCCCTCCTCTGTGAAGCCCCTCTGTCCCCTCCCTCCAATCTCCCCTCGTTCTCCCTCAGAACCCTCTTTATATCTCCTCTACAGGAGTTACACACACTCTCTGGAACATACGAGTTTACGTGTCTGTTGTTCCCGCTGGCTCTACAAGGGGGCTCAATAATTCTTACGTGTTAAAATCAAGTCATTGGAAAAAGACAAACTGGGTTCGCATCCAGTTTAATTTACAAGCTGTGTGACTTTGGGCAAGTCACCTTACTTTCCTGAGCGTTAGTTTCCTAATTAGTAAGTGGGGATATTCCTACCTCCTGCATAGGCATGTTGACGGGCTCAGTCGAGATAATGAACAGAAATCTCTCTAACACAGTGCCTGGCATCATAATTAGTGCCAAGGAGTGCTAAATTAAAAAAAAAAATTAACCTTCAAGTCAAGGAAGCAAAAGCCCTCAGTAGTACACTTAAATTCATATTTATGTAATGCTAAGCAACTGTTTCTTAAAACTATATTTCTTGGACTAATTCTGTGGAGTTATGTGGGTCAAATCTGAAATGGTGCAGATGGACTCTGTCCTTATAGACCATTTTCCCACGTCCCCAAGACCTTCACATTCCTCTTTATCTTCTCCTGGGCATTAAGCAGCTTTAAGTCCATCTCTCTGAAATAGTCACTTTCAGTTCGCGAAATGCTGACAGGAGAGGAATGCAGCTCCCCACAGTGTGATTTCTCTGGACCACGGGAATATTTCAGCTCTGCAAGAACGAGGAAGGCTGAGGGTGCCTGGTGGTGGACAGCCAGTTCAGAAGCGGCAGGCTTGAGCTCGCATAAATGAAAGCCATTAAAGCTCCCTGAAGTGAAAGATTGGTCCAGGAGTCCGCATGAACTGATGATGAGTGTGGAAGAGATAAACATCTCATTCATGTGAGCAGCAGATTGAATTTCAAGAAATTTAGTCCCTCTGCTAGTGACTACTGCCTGCTTGTTTTATAATCTGCCTGAAATTCTCACTCTCCTTTATGACCATGCATCTTGTACTTAGCATGCAAGAGGATATGTAAAAGGGATCACAAACAGAAGTTGGAAAAAGCATAGGCAGTTCAAGAAAAACTGCTTGCAAATTCCCAGTTAATCTGCAATGCCCACTGCAGGGGAATATTACATGCTGCATATTTGATGCATAAAAATACCTAGCACAGTGGCTGGATAGCTGGTGCCGGTAGCCACTTACTAATGTTGGTTTTGTCCTTTCCTTCCACCCATGAAAGTTAGTGGGCATTTGTGTGTGTGTGTGTGTGTTTCTGTGGACTTGCAAGAGGATGTAAGAAAATGACTTCTGTGTCTTTGTGGGTTGTTTAAAATTTAGAGTATAGATCACAGCACTAACTTGATTGTGTTTGTCTAGCCAACATGTTAGATACTATTCTAAGTGTAGCCCTGCTGTAGGTTCAGTGAATATAAAGTTTAACAAGAAAACAGAGGGCAAAATCCTTGCCTTCAGGGAACTCATGATTAGAACACAAAAATAGACAAGTAATCAAACAAAACATAAGGTTAGTCTCCCTTGAAGCCAGAAATTAAGTCTTACCCATCTTTGTTTCCTAGCACCTCGGAGTTCTTTCCTGATCTTCATAGGTTTAAGATACTGTTAGTTTTAGAGATCTGTTTTGTTTGAAATCAAATATATTATGCCACTGCCACATTAAATATAATTTTTTATAACCTTATAAGAGTTGTGTTGAAAGGCAGTTGACAGGTTGACATAAGGCTATACTTTGTAGACTTTCAGGTAGATGCTTGTTGATTTAATTTTGCAATCTTTCTATTATTGAGATGATATTAATTATTTTCAGCTCTCAAATATTTCCATGAATGCTTGAAAAGCTCATGGGTCTTAGAAAATGCTCTGATAGCATCTAATAGATTATACAGACCTGGAAATGCCACACCATGTCTGGCACATGATGGGTTCTTCATGAATATTTAATGAATGAATTAATAAATTAAGGAAATCAAATAATGAATAAATATCATACGTTGCAGAGTCCAGTTCCATGAAGCAAGCAGCTTGTCTGATGGTTGTGGGTTCCGTTCTGGGTACTAGTTCTGATCTTTTTGAAAGTGGAGGTCTTTGATTGCTAATGGATTGTGATGATTGGGAGCAAGTATTTCCTGTCCATTGGAAAACTAAAAAAGCATGATCCCAATAGGCTTTTAGCAAAAGGCATGGGACGATCCAACAGGCACACAGTAAAGTCAACATTATGAAAGTAAGTAGGTATTTCAGTCTTTCGTGCAAAACTGACGGAGGCAATAGTGTGATGCTGAGTCAGAGAGCCTGAGGCCCACAGAGACAATTGAGACGAGCGTGAGCTTGGAGTTCAGACTGCCTCAGTTTAGATCCTGACCTCAGTGCTCCTGGTGTGTGCCCTTGAAAATGATGTGACTCCTCTTGAGTTATTATTATTATTATTGTTATCAGCTGAAAAAATAGGGTTTGTTCCCCGGTCAGGGAATTAGATCCCACATGCCACAACAAAAGATCTTGTGTGCCGCCACTAAGACCTGGGGCATCCAAATAAATCAATGAAAGAAAGGAAGGAATATAAAGCCCATTTCACAGAGTTGTGGTGAGTATTCACTGCGTTGTGCAAATACTGACCACAGTGCCTGACGTGCAGTAGGCGTGCCCCAATTTCAGCCTTTACTTGTTCCAGCACTGTCGGAAGTCAGCAGGGTGACCTTGGACAAATCTCTCAACTGTTTAGAGCCTCTGGTTTCCTTTCTTTAGAACAGGCTGAGAAAAGCCTTTTCTAATGAATCAGAGCCAGTAGTGAAGAGTGGATGAGGTCACTGCAGGTGGCACTGCACAGGGTGTTGTGGGAGCTGAGAACTGGGAGCAGCTTTTCTGCTTGTGTGAGTACAGACGGCGTGGCTGGTGGGAGATAGCAAAAAGAAGTTTTGGAGATTGCAGGGTAGGCCAGGTGTGTCAGTCAGAGCTCTTCACTGCAAACAACAAAAACCAATCCTGGCCAGTTAAACACAAAAGAAGTCCAAGAGAGGATGTTAGAAAACTTGGAGAACTCCCAGGGGGTGCCTGCATTCAAGAGCGACACTCAGAATCATACCGCAGAGCTAGTTCAGTAGTGATATCATGGTGGCCTGTCTGGGCGTGGACCGGGCAGCCCAAGACCAACTCTGCTGATGCCAGGCATTAGACGCGACCGTAAGACTCCTTGCCGTTGACCTCTTTGGAAACCAGATGTTACGGCTGACGCTAGATTCCACATTACCCTGTTCTACAAGTCACAAGTTTCTTACTCAACGCTTAGTGAAGGTGAGTCTGATAGGTGAAACCAATGTCATATACTTGTGTCCTAGCCACAAGGAAGGCTGAGAAAAATATGGCTTCTATTAGGGGATTTGGAAGATGAATAACTCTCCAGCATTAAAAAAAAAAAAAAATGTTCAGTGACCTGCTGCTGCTGCTGCTGCTGCTAAGCCGCTTCAGTCGTGTCCGACTCTGTGCGACCCCATGGACTGCAGCCTACCAGGCTCCTCCGCCCATGGGATTTTTCAGGCACGAGTACTGAAGTGACAGTGACCTGCTGCTACTGCTAAGTCGCTTCAGTCGTGTCCAACTCTGTGCGATCCCACAGATGGCAGCCCATTGGGCTCCGCCATCCCTGGGATTCTCCAGGCAAGAACACTGGAGTGGGTTGCCATTTCCTTCCCCAATGCATGAAAGTGAAAAGTGAAAGTGAAGTCGCTCAGTCGTGTCTGACTCAGTGACCCCATGGACTGCAGCCCACCAGGCTCCTCCGTCCATGGGATTTTCCAGGCACGAGTACTGGAGTGGGATGCCTAGTCAGCCCAAATAATGACACACCTCTATTGTAGCATGACCCTGTGACTGAGTTTTGTAGGAAGTTTAGAAGTGGGTCAGACTTTTAAGGTTTTGATATGGTAAACACAGAAGGTAGCATATTCAAAGGCCTGGCGAGCTTGGGGAGGCAGGTGCGGATAAGCAGTTTCAAATATTTCAGTCTGGCTGTGCAGAAGTCCTGTGAGTGTATGCGTAAATGTGTGTGTGTGTGTGTGTGTGTGTGTCTTTTCCCTGGCTGATCTAATGATTTTTCTTTTCTTTTTGGTTTGTGATATATTTAGGTATACATATGTGCTTTTTAAAATAGTTTTTCTATTTGGAGTTTGTTGAGATTTTTGGATCTTTGGGCTGACTTCTTTAAATCAAATCTGAAAGAAAATGGAGTTATTGTGTATTTACATATTTATTTTATCTCTTCTCACTTCTGCTTCTGGGACTCCGTTTATGTGTATGTTGGATCATTTTATATTAGTCCATGGATGACTGATGTTCAATTCATTCTTTTTCTCTCTGTGTTTCCATTTGGGTAATTTCTACGGACTTGATTTTATATCTCTAAAATTTTTTTGAAAAGATTGGAATATAGTTGATGTATAATACTATATGTTACAGATCACAATATAGAGATTCACAATTTTAAAGGTTATATCTATTTATAGTTATTATAAAATATTAGCTCTCTCTATATATTTGAAATTAATTAATTAAATTTAACTGGAGGCTAATTACTTTTCGGCATTTTGGCCAAGATCAAGTGTAGTATCTGTTCTTATAGCTTATTTTATACACAACAGTTTGTACCTTTTTATCCCCTCCCCCTATATTGCCTATACCTGCTTTCCCTCTTCCCACTGGTAATCATTAGTTTATTCTCTATAACTATGACTTTGCTTCTTTTTTGTTATGTTCGCTATTTGTTGTATTTTTTTATTACTGACCTGATGCTAAATTTACTATTTCTTTCTTCCTTTGTGCCCCATCTGCTGTTAAACCCATGAGATTAACTTTTAATTTCAAATAAATAAAATTTCAGGTCTATACTTTCTATTGAGTAAATACTAGAATTTCAATTTCTTTTTTATTTTCTGCTTCTCTTCATGCACTGTATCTATTTTACTCCCTGAAAATTCTTTCACATGTTTATAACAGTCATTTAAACTCCGTGATCACCAATTCCAACATTCTGGTCTTCTATGAGTCTGCTTCTATTGACAGTTTTTCTCTTGATTATTTATCATATTTTCCTCCTTTTTTCATGTCTTGTAACTTTTAAAATTTTGTGCCAAATATTACACACCAAAACAGAGATATTGAAGTACAGTTTTTATATATATGTATATGTGCAAGTATATATATGTATGTATTGTAGAGTGTGCGTTTTTCTCCTCTGTCAATAAAATTCTGATTTTGCCAAGAATGGAATTGAGCTTGGGCTGGGATACAACTTTAATTGGATTGAGTTCACTTTTTAAAAATTTGTTTATTTTTTAATTGAAGGATAATTGCTTTACAGAATCTTGTTGTTTTCTGTCAAACCTCAACATGAGTCAGCCATAGATTGTTTCAAATTTCGAGCATGTATATATGACTTTCATTTGTCTCCTTGACCTCCCAAGGGGCTGTTCTATTTGATATTTCAGAATTTCACTGGAGAGGTAGCTGGGATTCAAGTTCAAATAAATTCGAATCACTTTTTGATTAAACTCCAACAAGTCTTCAAAGTTTAAGAACCACAAGACTACAAAGGCTTCTCTACTTTCCAGCTGTGTTTCTTGTGCTGGTTACTCAGTAAAATTCCCAAGTGGGACCAAGTAATTTATCTTTATGTTTATGGGTCTCTTCCTAGATTCCAATATTTTCTGCTTTATCACCGTTGGCTGACTTTTGGTCATCCCTGAAAATCCTCTCTTTCTCTGGAAGACTTGATTCTCTATCCACTCACATTAAGACAAGGTCCATGCCTTCAGGTATGGACCCACCATTACTTCCTGCTTACCTGTGAAAGGCTCACTCCTCTCTGGATCTCAGTGCATCAAGACTTCTTGGCATTTACTGCTCTTTAATAGTCTCATAGTTTATTTTTTGTTCATGTTTTCCTTGTTACCATGGAGCTATAGATCTTTTACATACATTTACATACTAACCAGAAATAAGAATGACCTCCCTCATTCTAGAGTGCTGTTTTTCCCTGGTACGACACTCTTTGGGTTTTTGCTTTGAAACGGAAAGGAAGCCTATGACCCTGGACACCTAGAGATCATTTCCTTTCCATCTGTCGGTCACTCCGGAAAACCCTGCTCCCCTCTCCAGGTCTTCCTGCAATGACTGCTGCTACCGTGGTGCTAGATGCTATGAAATTAGCTTGGGAAGATCCCTAATCTCTCATTGATTTCAGAACATGCACTTTGTACCCTTTCAGACACTTCCCCTTTATACCCAACAGATACATTTACATAAATTTATAATTCTCTCTTTTGTGATTGAGTTAATTGTTAAATGCCCTATGGGAGTTTTCTATTTAAAGGAAGCTTGTAGTTAATCCTTTCATAATATCAATAATGAGAGTAACAAGTCACCCCTGGCTCCTACACCCAAATCCATTCCAACTGTTGACTGTAACGCTGGAGTCAGATAGGTCTGTAATCAAACCCTCTGCCAACCAGTTCGTATGTGTGTGACCTCAATTTCTGTTTGCCTCAGTTTCATCATTTATTCAAGTTGTTTTTTTTTTAAATTTTACTTTATTTTACTTTACAATACTGTATTGGTTTTGCCATACGTCAATTTCTTATTGCTCTAAATATTTTTCCTTTCCATCTTCCATAGTTAGATTCTACTCCTCCTTCGGATCTCAGACGAAATGTCAGTTCTTCAAGGATGACTTCCTTGACTAGCTCAAATATGCCTGTTTTACATTCTTAGAGCCCAGGTACTTCTCACTTGTAGCACTTGCCATAGCCATAACCTTATATTTATTTGTGTGATTATTTGTTTAGCATTTTCTTTCAGTCTAGAATACACATTCCATGAGGGCAGGGGCCAGGTACTCCTAGCGCCTAGCATAGTCTTTGGCAAAAAGGAATGGATTCTAGTACTGTGAACAATGCTGCTTACCTCTAGGCAGTCGTTGTGAGGGCTAAATTAGCCAATACAAGGGTGTCTTGGTTTGAACCTCTCCAAAACAAGGCTTTAGACACAATAAATTATTTGGTCATTGATCTGAATTATTAATAAAACAGTGAAGGAGCTGGGAGAATGGAACAATGGAGTGAGTAAAACCAGTGAAAGGTGAGTTACCCTGAGTGGGTCACCACTTTAAATAGCTTAAGCTCAGTAGAACATAACAGAATTTTCCAACTGAGGGCTGAAGAAGTTGGATTGTTTATTCACTAGCTGCCTCATTGTTTGAAGGTCACTTCTGGAACGTCACCTCTCAAGCACTCACTTTCTGGTCTCCAGAGAACATCCTTAGGCAGAAAGGGGTAGGAAGTTATGCATAAAGGAGCTATCTGCACCTTGGCGAGTGGGACTCCTTCAGTGACCGCTACTGAGAGAAAGCTCTCTGTGAAGTGTCAATGCAAAGAAAACCTACTTCCACAAACTCTGTCCCCTCTCCACCTCCCATGGTTTCATTAGCCCTGGCAGAACTTGGCACAATTTCAGAGCTTATGCCAAGGCTTCAGAGTATGCCTGCTTTTACTGTTGACCAAAGGCCTCAAGACAGATGGACACATATAAAGGTGCCCTGAGTCCAAGCTCCACCGTACTCTGGGAAAGCTCACCACTCAGGCTGACCTTGGGGACAGTTGAGGGCCACAGCAACATCACCTTGGTGTGAATTATCTGGAAGCACTGGGATATTGATCCAACTCTTGTGTGCAATATAATTATTAATACATAGCTTATAGCCAAGGCAAGACTCACCATTTACCCAGGGCATTGGTTCTGCCCCTACTAGGCACATAACTAATGCCTATTGGGCAGACACTGGGGCCCTACCAGAAGCAGGACCATCAGAGTCAAAATACACCAATATTTTAAAGGGTTAGTGACTATGGGGAGGATCTGTGACAATAAAAAAAACCTATTTCTTTGAGAGATGAGATGGGATGATCCTAATTCCCAGAATATGAAATTAAGGTTTCTTTATTTTTCACAATGATATGAGGAGTTCTAGAACATTTGTGCTGCCAAATTTTAGCTCTGATTTAAAACACCTTTGTCACAGATTCTAGCTGAGTGTAGCCTTTTTGGAATGTGGAGAGCTGATTCAGCCCTCCCTCCCTAAGAGGAGTAGATAAGTGAGAGAAAAGGAGAGAGAGGCAGAGAGATACACACAAAGCGAGACCAAGAGACAGAGAGAGAGAAAGAGAAGGGGAGAGAGAGAAGAGGAGGAAGGAGGGGAGGAGGGAGGGAGAGAGAGGTTTCTTTTCTCCCAGCGTTTGGAAAGCAGTGTATTTTTATAACTGCATGTCACACGTGTGTTATGGAGCACATGTGCTTTTCTTTTGACAAGAAAGAAAGGCAGATTTCTCCTCTGACTGGCTCGCTTTCCTGTAGTGTCTGCCTTTTTATCTGTTTGTCTGGCCCCTGCTTGTCTCTTTGGGTGCTTTTTGTCACATCATTTATCTGCCTGCCACTCCTTTTCCGCACCTCTTTCTATGGAATCACTTTCTCTCTTGTCACGTCTTTTGACATCTGTCTTTCTGTTTCCTTCTGTGGTTCGTATCTCTACTTCTGTTTATCCTCCTCTCCTTTCTTTTCCCTTTCTCCTCTCCTCTCTCCTCTCTCTTAATCACACACACACACATCCCTTGAAACAAACACAAAGATATTATAAATTTTATCAGAACGGAAGTGAAATACCCTTAATCTGCCCCCTCTTAAAAATCAAAAGAGGGGAAGAGCCCCTGCTTCTTCCTTCTGTGGTTCTGGGTGAGGCTCTTCGAGGGCCAGGAGACCTCTGGTCTGGCCTTGTTTGGCAACTTCGGTGCCTGCTCTTTGGAGAATCTAGCTCTGCTCCAGGCTCTGGACCAAGCTGTCGGAGCTCCCAAAGGAGCCTCCCAGGGACCGGGTCCTGCCAGGTATGTCCTAGGAATTTTCTCATGTGGATGAGATGTCTTAAGTCTCAGA
This sequence comes from Procapra przewalskii, assembly GCA_006410515.1. Classification (NCBI taxonomy): domain Eukaryota; kingdom Metazoa; phylum Chordata; class Mammalia; order Artiodactyla; family Bovidae; genus Procapra; species Procapra przewalskii. Next base: position 8,511,368 of record SJYF01000057.1, on the reverse strand, counting down.
TCTAACATTTCTTACCTCTACTCTGTTCTGTGACAGTCACAGCACAAATTAGAAGTTGGTTTTGGGCAAACATACTGAGTTAAATAGGTTGCTTCAAATTAGTTGGGTTACTTCCACCTGCCATTCTGCATTTAAGTCCAAGTTCTGACAATGACTAGCAAGTGGCAGGTGAATTCCTTTACCCTTTGGTGCCTTGGTTTTCTCAACTGTAAAATGAGCATGATATGTTGAAGGGCTGCTTTTAGAATTCGATGAGGTGATAGCTGTAAGGCACCCTGCACAGGGCTTACAGAGAAACAGCAGGTACAAAAAAGGACATAATACCGCCCTGTCTACTGAACACAGTCGTTTCAAGTGTTAGATGAAGTGAAAATGGAGATGGTGCTATGAAAAAAGGACTGGAGGTTACATAATGCTTACTCTTGTTATTAAGAAGATAATTTTAATAGCTAGTGTTCATTGAGCCTTTACAGTAATACATTTAAAAAAGCCCTCTGAGGTGGGTATGATCTCTAGTTTATGGATGAGGAAGTGAAGGTGCAGAGATGTTGAATGATGACTGAGACACACACAAAAATAATAAAAACTTAGTTATTAAATGCCTACCATGTGCCAGGCTGTTACTTAGTTTTCACAAATTTGCAAGGCAGCCATTTTTTCCAATTATTTTTTAAGATGCCAAGACTGAAATTTAGAGAAATTAGCAAATAATTTGCCCAAGCTCAAGTGGCCAAAGGCAGGTCCTTTGAGATGCTGAAACTTGTTCTGGAAACCTCTCACTGTCCCACCTCAGAACTTTTGGAGGGAAAAACTGGGCTCAAGTCCAGGACTTTGCAGCTGTGTTCTGTCCATTGACACCATGTCCTATGAGATGAGCAGGGTGTGTGTGTGTGTGTGTGTGTGTGTGTGTGTGTGGTGGGTGGGGGGGCTTCCTGGTGTCCGAGGTGGCGGGCAGCCGTGCAGCCGTGCCTCCAGGGCATAAAGCAGTGAATGCCGTGCCAGCAGGCTTGGTCTTTCATTCGTTCTGCCTCCTCATCCCTCCTCGTCCCCCCGCCCCTTCCCTCCTCCTCTTCCTCTCTGGATGCCTCCTCTTCTTCCTCCCCTATTCCTTTTCCTAGACCCTCCTCCTCTTCGTAACCGCCTCTGATTGTCCTTTCCTCTCCTCCCTGTCCCCTCTCCCCTCCTTGTCTCCCCACGATCTCTCCCCACCCCTCTTCCTATTCTTTCATCACCTCCTTCATCTCCTACTCCTTCTCCACCTCCTCCTCCACCAACTCGAAGCCTAAAGAGCAGAGCTGCCTGCTGTTGCCATGGGAACCCCTCAGCCTTGCTGCAGCCTTTTCCTGGCTCGCGGCTGGCCTAGGACCAACAAGAGAGGATGATGGGGTGGCTCCAGGATTTCCTTTGTCTCCTCCTCACAGAGACCCCGGGACCCCCCTGTATCCTCAAAGGCCCTGATCAGCTGTCCCTAGAAAGGCCAAGGGCAGGAAAACAAAGGGTTATCAAGAGCTCAAGGGCAGGCTTGAGAGTGGGACTGGGCAGTGGTCACCTTCACCACCACCACAACCCCACCTTCCAGTCTACTGAACAAATTCAGGTACAATACAGAAAAAAAAAAAAATTACCCCCAGCACCCAACTGTACACAGAAATCTCCATAAACCTGACTTCAGCTAGCCCCCAACGAAGGTCCAAGTTGTGATCAAAAGCTTTCTTTGCTGAATACTTTGTCTTGCTGAAAGAGGTCCCAGCCAGAATTTAGGAGATCAATGCTTGTTCCCAGTCTTGCTGGGTAACCAGGAGCTTCACTCCGTACATGTCACATGGAGAGTCCTGTTTCCCCCATAAGCTTCTGGGACACCGTGGAAGCCACAGGGCTGTGCAGGCGCTTCTGGCTCCTCCTCCAGCCTCCCTGCAGGAAAGCCCTTTGCGTGGACCCACTTTCCTCCAGGGTTTGTTCTCTGCATATGTTGGAGCCACCACTGTCCTTTCCCATGGGAAATTCAAAAGACCTTGGTCCCTTTCTCCTTCCTCCCTCATGTCCTGAGTCCTCTGTGACTTCTTTACTTTGATCTTAATTTGGAGAACATATTTAAATCACCAGTTATGGGCAAAAATGCAACTGGCTGGTATAAAGCCCCTCTTTATAACCAAGTGGGTTAATATTTTGTAAAGCAGGAAGCTTGGATTTTCCTCTCTTTTGCCTATTCCATCAGAATGGAGCTTGCTTGGTCTATCTTCCTGCCCTGGGGACTGTCTGAATTAGCCAGTTCTTGCTGTGGCAACAGCCTTCACTCCCTCTTGCCAAATTTCAGTGGCTTATACGAGTAAATGTTCATTCCTTGCTCACATTATATGAGTGCTGCTGGTCACCAGAAGCTGTGCTGGATGCACTGGGGCCCCACCGGGCTTGGCTCAGCTCCATGTGTGTGCACAGATGCTCAGTCATGTCCAGCTCTCTGTGACCCCATGGACTATAGCCCACCAGGCTCTTCTGTCCATGGAATTCTCCAGGCAAGAATATTGGAGTTGGTGGCCCTTTCCTACTCCAGGGGATCTTCTCGACCCAGGGACTGAACTCACGTGTCTTGTGTCTCCTGCATTGGCAGGCCAGTTCTTTGCTTACCACTGCACCACCTGTGAGACTTTCAGTTCCAAGGGTCTTCTCTTACTCTGGGACCTTGCCTGAAGGGGTAGCCCCCACCTGCAGCATGATGCTCTCACGGCCCAGGGCAGAAGCTCAAGGGAGGAAGAGGTGAACCAGCAAGCCCATGGAAATGTTCTGCTCCAGTGTGGGATAAGTCAGATCTGCTGGTACATTAGTGGGCAAAGCAAGTCATGTGACTCAGTCTAACGTCAAAGAAGAAGCAGGCCTGCCTACAGGGAGGCTCGACAAGGACAGAGAGGAAACAGACAATTATAAACAAAGACTAGAGACTTTCCTGGTGGTTCAGTGGTTAAAACTCCACCTTTCAAAACAGAGGGGGTGGGTTCAGTTCCTGGTGGGGGAGCTTAGATACCACAAGCCTTGGGGCCAAAAAACCAAAACACAGAACAGAAGCAATATTGTGACAAATTCAATAGACTTTAAAAATGGTCTGAATCAAAAAATCTTAAAAAAAATAAAGAATAGAAGCCACACCAATGTTGAAACAATCTCAGACTCGAGTTAGCTTTTTGCTTGTACCTCCTCGTATTTTATTGAACTATTACCTGAAAGAACAAAAGTAGGCGCCAGTTCAGAGTCAGCCAGACATGAACTGAAACCTGAATTCCTTGCCTTACTGCTGTGTGACCTCAGGCCAGTTGGTTACCCTCTTAGAGCCTCAGTTTCTACATCTGTCAAATGAGGATAGTAACGTGGATTTTGAATGGTTGTTATGGGGGTTAAATGGGATTACACAACACTTGGCAGATGGTAGGCATTCAGCAGATCACAGGTACTGCATTATCAGTACAGAAAAGTGAATAAATTATTTTTCATCAAAATAGATAACTTAGATATACCCAAATATCTCCTGCTTTTTCCTAGTTACCCAATCTGGGTCTGAGTCCTTGGCCAGAGGATGTTAGGGAACTATAGTAATAGCTACTGCTAACAGTTGTGTGACACTTACTGCATGTAAGGTACTGTTTTAAAGATGATAGAATTTAAGCAAATGGAAACACAGGAAAGGAGGATAGACAGGTGTCTTCAGGTGTCTTGTCTGTAGCCACATATGTGGCAGAGCTAGGATTCGAACCCAGGCAGCTCAGCTGAAAGTATCTGAGCTCTTAACCATTGTACTATTCTGTCTGTCAGCTTAGTTGGTAGCCAATGATTGGCCAGAATAGTGGTGGGGTTGAAAGCTATGTGCCTATGGATGTTAAGCCACGTCTAGTTTATTAGACTGAAAGAAAATCTGGGGAATGATCTGGATTCATTATCAATTTAGATATAAAATAAAGAAGTTGTGGGGGAGGGGCTGGGCAAGAGTAAGATGCAGAATCTGTGGGATTCAGCCTCTAGTCACTTCAAGTGAAGTGTGAACCCAGGTGGAAAGTAAGGTAGATTTCCTGGAATGGAGGGTGTCTGTTTCTCTTCCATTCAGAAGCCCCAGCGTTTGCTTTCCAGGTAGATCAGCTGCCTTTTGGAAGGCAGGTCTTTGAGATTCCACTCTTTGCTGGGAAAGATTGTGGTTATTTTGTTCATGTCTGCACACAAGGTAGTAAGATGAAAAATTTTCTGGGAAGTATCTCACTCCCCTTTCCCAGGACAGGTGACAACATTGTCATCCCAGCAGGCCCAAGTTGTCTTTGACACCTGCAACAAAAGGGGAGAGCTGGTCACCCTGCCGGAGGTACTTCAGCCAGTGAAGCTCTCATCACCTTCTGTTACACCAAGAGTTGACCTTCCACTTGGAGCCCCAGAAACTGATGATAGGCATGACAGCAAACTTCTGACCAGTCAATCCTGAAGGAAATCAACCCTAAATATTCACTGGAAGGACTGATGCTGAAGCTCCAATACTTTGGCCAGCTGATGCGATGAGCCTACTCATCGGAAAAGACTCGGATGCTGGGAAAGATTGAAATCAAAAGGAGAAGGGAGCAGGAGAGGATGAGATGGTTAAATAGCATCACCGACTCAATGAACATGAATTGGAGCAAATTCTGGGAGATAATGGAGGACACAGGAACCCGGTGTGCTGTAGTTCACAAGATCACAAAGAGTCACACAAGACTTAGTGACTGAACAATGACAACAGAGACTGCTCACTGAGCCTGAGTCTTTAACTTGAGCCAGCCCACACTCTCATGCCCCGTGGGACCTGAGTCTTTAACTTAGGCCAGCCCACACTCTCATGCCCCGTGGGACCTTTCGCAGGGCGCCCTGGTCATCCTGGTCTTGTTGAGAGCAAGCATTCTTAACCCACTGTTGTCAGCTCGCCAATTATGTCTTGCTTCTTGTTCTGCATCTTTGTTTAACCAGCTCCTGACCTTTTGATTTCAGTTCCCAAACCCCACATTCACTTCTTATATGTAAGAAATGCTCGGACTTAATTTGATTTGATTCATGGATGTGGTTTTGGAACCACCTTCTGGATTCAACATGAAGCATCCTCAAGCTTGGTTTGAGCCCCTGGGGCTGACCTGGTTGCGGCAGGCCAAATACTCACTCCGGTACCCTTGTTGGTTTTCATGGAGGCTTCCTCTGGTCGTTGATAATCTGGGGAACACAGCCTGGACTTCATGACAATCCATGTGGGAATAACATTAGCTCAACTTCATTCCCTTCAGAATCTGGATTCCTTATCTTCGATTCGTGCAGAGAGCACTGTTGTGCCCACCGTCAATTCCCACCTCCAGACTAGAGAAAGGCTTGACTAGGAGGAGTGATCTGCATATTTTGGGGGAAGTTATGTCCTTGCTCTTCACTTAGTAAATCCCGTTCCCAAGAGTAGAGTCCAGACCTGCTTTTCCTCCCCCACTTCCTTAACTTTTGAGTCAGTGAGGACTCAGCCTAGAAGGCATTCAGGCGACCTTCACTCAGTAGCCAGTAGGGCTTTAAATCATGCTGCCCTTACAACTCTGTACCCATTGCATAGGGGTATTTAGCTCTCTGGGTGCAGCATAGCACCAGACTACAGCTTCACTAGCCTGCCCCTTGACTCTAACTGTCCCCTGATCAGCTCCCTGGTTCCTGATTTTACCTTAGATCTGGCTGTTCAAGCCCTTATGGCTGTGTCTTACACATTCTATATCCACCATCTCTCTGATCTGTGTGATACTTCTGTGAGCCTTCACACTTACTCAGATGGCCCTTTCAGATCGATAACTTAGATTCTGGTCATATGTCAGAAAATGTTGCCACCTAGGAAATCAACCCAGATCCCTTGGGTGATATTACATGAGCCAGACAACATCTGACCATGTCTCCTGGATTTGGGCTGATAGCCTCTTCCTTAAGGGAACAAACTGTCTTGTCTTGGGTGGTTTCTCCAAGAAAAGTCTCAGCTCCCCCACCCCCCCAGGGCCCACACCCGTATGGGCTTTTAGAACTCCTCAAGGCCCCACCAAGATGGATAGTCATCTCATCTTCTCAGATAGAGTCTTTCTTGGACTATTAAATTGTCAGATTTAACAAGGACATCAAGTTTTACTCATCAGATTGGCAAAAATGAACATGATTGACAATGCTGAGAAATGGCGTAGGGAAACAGATACTTTTAGACAGCATTTGTGGAAGGGAATATTAACACAACTCTACCGTTTTTGGAGGGCAGCTTGAAAATATGTATTGGAACTTTGACCTCAACAATATCCTTTCTAGGAACTTATCAGGGAGTTCATTGGGCAAATTGTCAAACATATACATGTAAGAGAATGCTCCTTTCAATGATGTTACTGATAGCAGAAAAAGATATGGGATTTGATAAATAATTTATGGACATCTATACAAAGGAATGCATGGCAACTATTAAAGAGCTTGTTACAAAGCAACATGAATTGATAGAGAAAGATGTCCACACCATATTGCTGAGTAAAGAAGCAATTTACACCATAGCTTGTCTAAGATAATCCCAGTAATGGACTTCAGATATATATACACTTATTCAGGAAGCTCCCAGTCTAGGGGGGATGTAGATAGAAATACCCCCAGCCCCAATATGGGATTTCATGGTCTATAAGTCATTAGAGAAATGTAGGAAAGAGCATCTAAGGGGCCCAGGGAAGAATTCCTAAACAGTGACAGTTAAGCTGGGAACTGAAGGATGCAGATGCAGATGCAGAGACCCAACTAGAGGTGTCTAATAAATGGTTGGGCTAATAAATGGGTGTCTAATAAATGGTTGGATCCTTGGGCTTCCCTGGCAGATGGTAAAGAATTCACCTACAAGGCAGAAGACCGGGGTTCAGTCCCTGGGTCAGGAAGACTCCCTGGAGAAGTAAACGGCCACCTACTCCAATATCTTGGCCTGGAGAATCGCATGGGCAGGGGAACCTGGCGGCCTACAGCACATGGGATTGCAAAGAGTCAGAGACAGCTGAGAGTGACTAACACTTTCACACATGGGCCTGGAAACATAGCCATGACCTGGATCTTCTGCTGTAAACACCGGGTCACAGGCCACCAGCCACAGTGGATGCAGAAAACATCATTGAAATGAGGCCCATGGATGGGCCATTGGACAACAGGTAGGCTCGGCCGGGAGCATTGAACTTTGGCCTAATGCCTATTGTCTGAGGCAGAGGGAAGCTCCACCTTCTTTAAGTGACTTTCTAAGTCCTTCTCTCACCTGCCCTGCTGTGCCCTACAGCAAAATGACACTTAGTCACACAATCTATTCCATAGTTAAACTTGCACTTCATTAAAATTGCTCTGAATAACTCTGGGGGGAAAATTGTATCCGTCTCCATTCATCTTCAATGGCTTTTACACCTCACTCGACACAACTGTCTCCTTTGATTAAATCTCCATTAAGGCTCTGTTCCATATTCAGTAGCTCTATAAGCCAATTAACCCACTGTTCCATAGGTTAGGATGAAGAGCAGTGTTTCTTAGAGAGAGAGAGAGAAGAGAGGAAGGGAGGGAGGAAGAGTGAGAAAGGAAAGAGAAACATATCTCCCCTGCTAGAGCTACAGTTAATCAATGTTTATCATTGTGCTCTCATTTCTCCACATTTAATCAAAGGAAATGGCAGGGACGTTGCCAGAAAGATGCAATGTCAGGGCTGGGAAGTCCAAGTTCAGCTGGTGCATTATGCCAGACTCCGTAGAGGAGATGTCGGTGTCCTGAATGGAGTGGTGCTTGGGAGTGTTCATGCATCTCTCAATCTCTTCCTCTCCTTGCTTGTTCAGAATCCCCAGGAGTGCTCACCCCCAGCCTCAGTTCCCTAAGACCCTGTCAAGTCTGCACATTGAAAGCCTAGTCTCTACTAGTGTGAGTCTAACCTAGTCATGGCCCTAGACCTTGGGTCTGGAGGCAGGGGAGTTGGTTATCTCTGAACCGCCAAGTTACTGCCTGCCCATGAACTGCCCCTCCTCATCCCTGGCTTCCATCTGGAGACTTGGCTAGTGCCCTAAGCCTGCTGAAGGCTGGGGCTCCTATCAGCCTCTGATTTCTAGAGCGGGTTCAGGGGCCCTATCTGGCTCTCTGTCTGGCTCTCTTTCTTTCCCTGGAGGATAGAACTTGCCCTCTGTTCCTGGCCACGGGATGCAGGTCTGCCCTGAAAAGACAGCATCTGCCCATATTTTGGTATTGCCTGAAGCCGGTGAATCCAGCTGTTTCTCAGTGCCCCACTGACTGCAGGAACATGACTTATTTGGGACCTTAAATGCCTCCACAGCCTGGATTCATGGCTAGGCTGAATGAAGTGACTTTGAACAAAAGTTCATGTCAGTTCTTGCACTGAGGTCAAATGCTCATGCTCAAGATAAAAAGATTCAGAGTCAAAAGACAAAGGTAGGATTGGAAGTCAACCCAAGGCCAGGATGAGAGAACAAGCTGATTCAGACCTGAGTCTGTCCAGCTGCTTGGAATGGACCCACTAGCTCCAGACTCTACCTACCTCACATCAAGGAAAATGGGAGAAAGATCCACCTAGCAGATTGCCCAACGCTCTCTGTCCTCTAGCCTAAGTGGCCTTGAGAAGACGCTTTCAGCTACTTTGGTGTAGAAATGCGGTTATAATGGAGTCAAGGGCCTAAGGACTTGTGGGGGCATCTGACTGCATTTCCCTGAGCCTTCCCAAAGGGACTGGGTGGAGGAGGCTGGCATGAGCATCTGGAGTCCATCAGCCTAGTCCTCTGACCCCAGGGTGGAAGCCAAACTGTTGTTCTGTTCCAGACTCAGCAGGCTTGGTCTGTTCTTCCAGGGTTTCCCAGCTTTTCCCCAGACCTCCCTTAACTCATGCAGATTTGCTGTAGAGGCAGGGGTCTGCTTCTTGCCTCTGGTCACCTCTGACTCGCCCCGGTTCTGCATCTCTGACTCGCCCCAGGTTCTGCTCCTCTGCCTCCATGCTCTTTGACACTAAACTTGTTCAACTGCAGTTGAAGATGAGTGCATGGCCCTTTTCTTGGGGCCTGGGGTTTTGGTCCCTTCCCTAAGACAGCACAGAAGAGCCCTTCTTTCATGTCACTGTTGGCTCTCCTCCCCTTGCAGACCTGACAGGTCCTAGATATCACAGGCCGGATCCCATGTCCCAGGTCAGCGTCCTCCTGGGGCCATTCTGTCTGCTGAGGCTGCCCATGAAACTACTGTGTTGAGAAGCAGCATTAGTCCAGCTTCTGGAATGAAGGAGGTGCTTCTCTCCATGCTGAACCTCCATGACGAGGGGCTTTGCTGGAACATGTACCTGATTTTCTGCCTTGGCTCAATATAAACTTCATGTATATAACCATACCAGTGAGAAATATTTACAACAAATATAACAGAATAAAAAAGGAAAAAAGTAATAGATGAATATTTTTATGATGTTGGCATAGCATTTGAGAAAGGGAAAACAAATATCTACAGCGTGTTGCATTACCAAATAATAACATTATGGTTTTATCTTCCTGATTAATTCTTTAGTTCAAAGACAATTAACAATTAAAGAAAAAGATGAACCTCAATTTTAAAGATGTTATTCAAACGCAGTACAGATGATGTAAAAATTATACTCACCAAACAAAAATTATTGCACCTTGCAATTTTCACTCTTTTTCACTGTTTTCAATTTTAAATGCAAACAAAACTTCAAGTGGTCATATAGAATGTTAGAATTGAAGTAATGCCATTTTTTTTCTTTTCCATTTCCGTGCTTATTTCTAAAAATTTATCATTTAAATACAAGGATATGAGGTACCTCAGGGCTTGGAGACAGGAAATGTGCTTGAAGAAAGCTGGGATGAGTTCAAATCCTAAGAATTTACTCCTGAAATGAACACATGGAGCCAAACTTTTTGCATTGGGGGCCATTTGTATCATCAGAGCTTCTCCAAATTAGTGCCATGTAGAACACAATGTTTATTAAATATGTGTAATAAAAATGTGCTAAATGGAAGCTTATTACATATATATCATTATTATTAAAGCTCAACTGTAGCATAACAATTGTTTAGAACCTGACCAATAAAGAGTTTGTCAAAGGGGCGTATTTTACCACTTACGTTATTTAGACTTGCTAGTGAGTCGCGATAATAAAACGCAAACCAACTTTTAGTCAATTTTGTTATTATTTTTTTACTGTTTATTACTGGATTTTGTTGTTTTTACTGTTTTTTGTTTGTTTGTTTGTCTCACTGTTTCTTCCTATAGGCAATGTTCCCTCTACTGTCTGCACCTGGGGCAAACTGCCCCCCAACACTACCCCTGAGATACTCTGATGAGAGTGGGGCCCCCGATGGAAAGAAGAGCTCACTTCGGGCTCAGGGTAAGGAAGCACGTTCCAACTGTCAGAGCTCTGCAAGATGGAGTGGGCTGCCTCAGGAAGCAGTAAATCTACTGTCATGAAAGGTGCTCAAGCATAAGATGACCTTTAAGGTCTTTCCAACTTGGGGACCCAGTGACTCCATGAATCAGAATGACGCGGCCTCCTCCCGTCCCCGGGTGTGTTGGGGACTCAGCTGTGTCTGAGGCATGGGCTCCAGCCGAGTGCGTTCAGAGACACAGCCCCCAGTTCTAGAGTCACTCCATGCCCACTTCCGCTCACAACCTTCGCTGCGGTCAGTAACTGGCTGCACTGCCCATGGGCAGAGGCAGACACTTCCTGACTCCTGGTCAGAGCAAAGTGGGGCGAGCCCGAGCCCCTGCACGACTGTCCTAAAGAAAAAGGTGAGTCAAACGCCCGGACAGGGCTTCCCTGCTGACTTGAGTCCTCCTTTCATTTTGGAGCTCCTCCTCCTAGCCTCAGCCGTGGGAGGGTGATGTGTACCCTGCTGCTTGCAGCTGGGGGAATAGAGCAATTGTAAAGAAGGAGCATCGATCCTAAATTCCTGTCCCTCTTGAATCTCCCAGTGGGAGACTCCCATTATCTCTCTAGTACAAGGGACATTATTAATGGATTACGCTTTCAGCCAGTAAAGGTCATTTTTTAATACTTTTAATGATTCCAACCTGAATTTTCTTTCCGGAGATAGTATTTTCAAGACTCTGGCTGTGAATAGCAGCAGACAGAGAATGGATCACAAGCGGGGTGGCACCTGAGGATGCCCACCTCATCCTGGGGAAACACACTCATCTGTGTATTCACTGGGCAAGAGTTTGCTGACATTGCTTTGGGTCCCATGCAGTGCTGGCCACCAGAAGTCCAGAGACATGGGAGCTGCCTGTACCCTCAAGACAACCGCAGGCTGCCCAGGACAGTCAGACCTGCATGTCAACAAAGATCACGGTATAGATAAAGGCGTGCACTTATGGAGGTGTGGGAGACACTATGAGAGCTCAGTGGATTCACTAAGGTGGCTTCACTCATTGAGAGAAATGAAACGGATGCTGGATGGAGTCAGTGAAAGATACTGGGGTATCTTTTGGAAATCAAGGAGAAACTTGATTATCAAGCTCATAGGGCAGAATGGCTCTGGGGAAACTCAACAAAGGGAGTTTAAGAACCCCTCTTTAGGGATTTCCCTGGTGGCCCAGTGGTTAGGACTTTGCCTTCCAATGCAGGGGATGCAGAATTGATCCCTGGTTGGGAGCTTAGATCCCACATGCCTTGCAACCGAAAAGCCCAAACATAAAACAGAAGCAATTTTTATAACACAGTCAATAAAGACTTAAAATAGTCCACGTCAAAAAAAAAAAAAAAAAAACCTCCTTTTTAGAGAGCTGCAATGTCTGTATTCTCTTCCAATAACTCCTCCCTCCTCCAATGCCCACGTCACTCCATTAAAATTTCAAATCCCAGGAGAAGAAATCTGATTGATCTAGTCTGACTCAGGGTTTGTCCCCTTTATACTGGAGCAGTTCCCAGAGGAAGAGCCACAAGCGGGGTAAGGCAGCCATCACAAGTGAAGAGAGGCAGTAACTCCTGCTTTCTGCAGGATCAGAGAAGGCTGTTGGAGATTCTGCCATTAGCATTAAGCTTTGCAAGACTGGTCCAGGCAAAACAAATAGTGCGTGCAAAAGCCTGGAAGAATCATAGATCATGCAGGTGTGTAAAGTTCTGCATACCTCTATATCACAGGAGCTACCACAACCCAGTGCTGTATAAACTCTACACCCTAACCTTGACTGCCTGGGTTTGGATCTTGTCTCAGCTACTTTGGGACCTGGCGTTCTTGTTCAACCCTTTATGCCTCAACATTGATAGGATTCATCCCATAGAATGGTGGTGGAGAGGGAATGAATTAATCCACGTCAAGGATATGAATTAGTGCCTGGCCCACAGCCAGCGTTCATTATGTTGTCCGTATTATTATCACGGATGAGCACTGAGTAGGGAAGTGAGGAAGGTCACTAACAGTTAGGACCACATCCTTGTAGGCGGCTGCTGCTGCTGCTAAGTCACTTCAGTCATGTCCGACTCTGTGTGACCCCATAGATGGCAGCCCACCAGGCTCCCCCGTCCCCGGGAGTCTCCAGGCAAGAACACTGGAATGGGTTGCCATTTCCTTCTCCAATGCATGAAAGCGAAGTCGCTCAGTCGACCGCATGGACTGCAGCCCACCAGGCTCCTCCGGCCATGGGATTTTCCAGGCAAGAGTACTGGAGTGGGGTGCCATTGCCTTCTCCCCTTGTAGGCTAGCTGTCTCCAAAGCACCATATGTCCCCTGGAGAGTGTGAAGAAAATAGCAGAACCATGCTGTGCTTTGTTTTATGTCTCATTTTGAAAATGACAAAGAAATAGCTTCCCTAGAGTTTAATAAATGGAGTGACATCATTTTTCTCCCTTATCCACTCATCAAACAATTGTTTGGCTCCTGGGGTGCATGAGGTCTCCTGAAGAAGGAGTAGGAGTTTCTCCATACTGAAGGCTGCGAAGGCAGCCCCCTTATCACTTTCAGCTTGATGAACCATAGAGCAGTTGACGTGGGCTGGCAGAGCGTCATATCTTAAGTGGTAGAATCTTTCAGTATTCTGTAAGGAGAAAGAGCGCAATCTTGTGCCACCTAGAGGGTCTCCTGCTGGCTCACTGAATTTAACGATGAGAGATATTATTTTCTTTTATGAAAAAACAAGTTTTCCAAATTTGCTGACCTTTTCAGTGATGACAGGTAGCGATTGCTATTAGATATGTTCAAAAAGTAAACATCTGTAATCCGCCCTTTTAAGACAAAAGCGACATTTTTAACAATGAGTGAGAAAAGAACTGTTTTTTGGAAAAGGTTTCCACAAAAGAACATGGAAAAGTGGATGTTTGAAGTGCTTCCACCATTATGTGAACTTATTGCCTAAAATATTGACAGTGTGTCACTTACAAAAAACTGTCATATCTGCATTTTATAAAAACTTAGAATTTTCTAAAATGTTAAAAAAATCTTCCAGATAAAGAATTCTAGAGGGTTATGAACACACTTGTTCAAATTGTAAAAATGCCACACCTTCTGATTTGTTTGCAGAAGCAACTGATTTCTATGTGGAATATGGAAATCTGCCAGCCAAATGCCTAAGAGAGCCTCTGTATAATTGGTGGGTGAGACTGGAAAATGAAGCGGATATGTAGAAAGTGCAGCCAATAATATACTTCTTCCGTTTTGATTGCCAGGTCTATAGGGTGCTAAGAGTTTGTCAAGTCACTAAAACCATGTACAAAATAAACATATTTTCAACTTAAATGAGTATATTAAAAAGTGCTAAACAAAGATTTTAAAAAGCAACAAAGCATTTACAATGAACAATTACATTGCTCTAGTTGTTCTATTTTGTGGTCCAAGATTTTTACATGTAAAATATATTTTATAGCTTTCCACTTTACGTATTTCATCCTTGAAAATTTTCTTCTTGTGCAAAATTTCCATAATACATTAACATACTACAAGCACATAACTTGTAGATAAATGAGTAAATATGTTTATAGTGCAACTGCATCCTCAATAACTTTTTATTGGTGGGGTGTTGATCACGGAGTTTGGAGACTTCTATAGGAATGGGACATCTTAAGGAGAATAACAGATGGGGGTGACGTGCACATGCTTATATTCTAGACAGTTGCCTTTGCAGCATGGTGAAGGATGTTCAGCTTTACCGGCCTAAGTCAAACATATTCCATTAATCAAGTCTCAGTTCCTATTAGCTACCCCAAGAAACTTGCCCTGATTTCACCAAACTGGCTTGGGTGCCTCTCTTCTTGGTGTGCTAAGTCACTTCAGTCGTGTCCAGCTCTGCAACCCCAGGGACTGTAGCCCACCAGGCTTTTCTGTCCAAGGGATTTTCCAGGCAAGAATACTGGAGTATGTTGCCATTTCCTTCTCCAGGGCATTTTCCCAACCCAGGAATGGAACCTGCGTCTCTTGCATCTCTTGCACTGGGTGGCAGGTTCTGCCACAGGCCTTGTCCTTCTTACACTCTAGCTCTAAGCACATGACTTTGCAATCATTTCTTTGCCTGTCTGTGTGCTACTCTGACTGCTATAGAAGGCAGAGAACTGGTGTTTGACTTTTGTTTCTGACTTGTAGAAAGTGCTCTACCAATACTTTTGAAGAAACCATGTAGAATTTGACAGGGGTGATTGGAAGGAGAGTTTGGAAATACCTGAGATCAAATCCTTCAAAACAGAGAGATTTGCCCTGGGCCCACGGATGCGTCTTCTTTGCTTTCATAATGTTTCCAAAATTTTTAATTAGCTGCTAACTTCAAACATTTGGAGTTCCGTGGGAATGTCTGGATTTTCGATTTCCTTTGAAAAATCAGAAAAGCAGGCAACTGGATCTATATTCCTCTAAGGCAGCATCAGCTGGAGCTGTCAAGCTGTTGCTTCCTGTAGCTGGGGCATGCAGGCTCCAGGTCAACCCAGCACTCTCGAGTTACTTGCCTGAACCCATCAGGCATTGGAGTTGGTGATGTCTGCTTTAGAGAGGTGTGCATTTGAAAAGGGGGCAGTGCTTAATCTAAGAAAGAGAACTACTATATGGGGCATTTCAGGCACCAGTGGTGTGTGCATACTTGGTTGCCAAGTCGTGAATGACTCTCTGACCCCAGGGACCATAGCCTGCCAGGCCCCTCTGTCCATGGAATTTCTCAGGCAAGAATAATGGAGTGGGTTGCCACTCCCTTCTCCAGATGATTTTCCTGACCTGGGGGTCGAAGCCACGTCTCCCGCATTGCAGATGAATTCTTTACCATCTGAGCCACGAGGGAAGCCCTTCAGACACCAGCAGAAAAGGGAAACTTTTGGTCCCTAAAGTCGCCGTGTAGAGATGATGGCTTGCGGATCAAACAAACCGGCTGATGTGTACTCCTTGTTGTTTGTAACTATCTCCACCTCTCATGGAACCTCCGAAGGAAAAGTTGCTTCCTCCTTGCTGAAAAGAGCTGCCTTTATCTGAATTCCTTCTCTCTGTCAGAGTGAGCTGGTTACTCTTTGAATCTTCCAGTGGTACTGGATCTCGCAACTCCAGGATTCCTTTGTTTCTCTCCCCAAATCAAAGAAACTCTGGTTTTTCCAGAGTTAGAACTTGGTATATGGATTTATGTATATCAGTATTTTCTTCCTTCCTTCTTTCCTTTCAGCTTTATTGGAAATGTCACTGACATACAATTTGTGTAAGTTTAAGTTTTACAGCATAATGATTCAGCTTAAATACATCATGAAATGATTACCACATATGTTTAGTGAACACCCATCATATCACATAGATACAAAGTTAAAGAAATTAAAAAAATTCTTTTCCTTGTGATGAGAAGTCTTCGGATTTATTCTGTTAACAATTTTCATATATAACATACAGTCGTGTTAATTATGTTTCTCATTTTGTGCATTGCATCCCCAGTCCTTATTTTATCTTAGAATTGTAATTTTGTACATTTGTTTTTATGGTATAGATTTTGGCAGTGGTGGTGTTAGACTAAAGCCAACAACGCTGGTAGCAAATTCCTGATCATAATAGTGGCCACAGTGCTTTTGGTTGCTCAGTTCTGCTGAGTGTTAGAGATCATTTTCAAAAGCTCACTCACAGTCTGTTACTTCAGTCTTTCCAGCAATTTTGAGACTTCTTAATAAACCATTTTGGAGAAGGAGGTGGCACCCCACTCCAGTATTATTGCCTGGGAAATCCCATGGACAGAGGAGCTTCTCAAAGAGTTGGACACGACTGAATGACTGAACAACAGCAATAAACCTTTTTCAGAGTATAACAGCTAGAGTGCGTTTGTTTAATTAAAATTAAGAGCCTGACCATAACTTTTACTTAGACTGGAGTCCTGGTGAATGATTAGAAATCTCTTTCATGCTTAATGCATTATCCAAGCATTCTATTTCTTTTCAGTCCAATTTTTTCCGGAAAATATTTTTTTTCATTTAGAATTTTTGCAATTGTTGCATAATTTACTGCTTTTGTTATTTTAAAATCTCTATTATTTCTATCAGTCCAGTCCAGTTCAGTCGCTCAGTCGTGTCCGACTCTTTGCGACCCTATGAATCGCAGCACGCCAGGCCTCCCTGTCCATCACCAACTCCCAGGGTTCACTCAGACTTGCATCCATCGAGTCCGTGATGCCATCCAGCCATTTCATCCTCTGATGTCCCCTTCTCCTCCTGCCCCCAAATCCCTCCCAGCATCAGTCTTTTCCAATGAATCAACTGTTCGCATCAGGTGGCCAAAGTACTGGAGTTTCAGCTTTAGCATCATTCCTTCCAAAGAAATCCCAGGGCTGATCTCCTTCAGAATGGACTTGTTGGACCTCCTTGCAGTCCAAGGGACGCTCAGGAGTCTTCTCCAACACCAGAGTTCAAAAGCATCAATTCTTCGGTGCTCAGCCTTCTTCACAGTCAAACTCTCACATCCATACAGGACTACTGGAAAAACCATAGCCTTGACTAGACAGACCTTTGTTGGCAAAGTAGTGTCTCTGCTTTTGAATAAGCTATTTAGGTTGGTCATAACTTTTCTTCCAAGGAGTAAGCATCTTCTAATTTCATGGCTGCGGTCACCATCTGCAGTGAGTTATAGTTAATTCTCTTTGGGCAGGTTAAAATTTAATTTATAGTCTCTTATTTGGTTGATCAACTTTATCAGATATTTGTGGTTTATCTCTTCAAAGAAATGAAGTTTTGATCATTAATCATCTCTATTGATTTCTTTCTTGATTAATTTTCCTAATTGTGTTATTGCTTTCTTGCTTCTATATGTTTATTCTTTTTCTTTTAAAATTTTTATTAGAGTTGCTTTACAATGTTGTGTTAGTTTCTACTATACAGAAAAGTGAATCAGTTCTATGTATACATATATACCTTCTCTTTTAGATTTCCTTCCCACTTAGGTCATCACAGAGCACTGGGTAGAGATCCCTGGGCTATGCAGCAGGTTCTCATTAGTTATTTATTTTATACACAGTGTTTATATGTCAGTCTCGATTTCCCAATTCACCCCAACCTCCCACTGGTTTCCATAGGTTTGTTCTCTATGTCTGTCTTTGCAAATAGGTTCATCTGTACCATTCTTCTAGATTCCACATATATGCATTAGTATATGACATGTGTTTTTCTCTTCCTGACTTCCTTCACTCTGTAGGACAGTCTCTGGGTCTATCCAGGTCTCTGCAAATGGCAGCATTTTGTTCCTTTTGATGGCTAAGGGATATTCCATATGAGTATTCCACTTACCACCGGCATGAGGGTCCTTATTGCCATGTGACTGATGAGTGATCCAGCCCTAACGTCCCGACCTGAGGGTCCATCTTCCAGGCCACTGTGGGAGACAGCCACCTTAGCCTGGGACCCTTGAAGGCAGAGCCCAAGACAAAGACTTAAGTACCCAACCCAATACAAGTACTTGATGGGGAATATGATCCAGGGAGCAGAAGTGAAGGACAATGAAGTCAAGGGAGTGGAGCAGGGTAGGAGAGGAGGCATTATCTTGGCTACTGCCATGAGCAACTGGGTGCTTATCCCAGAAAACCATATGTAAAGCCCTCTAAAATGTGGCTAGACCATGTTCTGAGGGGTGGGAGGGAGACATTTATTTATGATTTCTGACACCCATTGGTCAAAAGTTTGCCTCAAGGGGTATTAACTTCCCTGCATCTCAAGCTTGTGCATGTGAAGTTGCTGAGCATATTCCCCACTGTATCCCAGGCCAGCGTGTCCTAGAGAAGCTCAAGGGAGGCAGGTGAGAGGGGCATGGTGTGGTTTGATCTGTCATTGCTGCTGCTGCTGCTGCTGCTAAGTTGCTTCCGTCGTGTCTGACTCTGTGCAACCCCATAGACAGCAGCCCGCCAGGCTCCGCCGTCCCCGGGATTCTCCAGTCAAGAACACTGGAGTGGGTTGCCATTTCCTTCTCCACTGATCTGTCATTAGGCACCTGCATAAAGGTGGCAAAAGCCTGTACCAGCTGATCGCAGGAGCAGGGGCTGGAATCAGAGACAAGCAAGGCCAGAAAGACCTAGAGTGGTGCATGGCGGTGTCTATTATAATCAGTTTGGCAGAGACTCACGTAGCTAAGCATCACGTAGGACGGATGGCGGTGCATCAGGCTAGAAGGGTTGTCTATCAGGCACTGAGAATCATCGTGGAAGGAAACAGAAACATGCAGGAAATCTGTAGGGTGTGTGTGTGTGTGTGTGTGTTTATATGTGTGTGTGAACACTTGTGTATGTAGCTGAGAGGTTAGGGCAGTCGCAGACATCTTTTAAGGCATGTTTGCCATGTGCCTGAAAGCCCAACTAGAAAGATACCTACAGAGAGGTGATCATTTTGAGAGTCTCATCTCTTAGTCATAGAATCAGCCAGTTGAAATCATTTAACTAGCACAGAGAACCAGTTCTTGTCTGCTGTTGTTTAGCAGTTTTACTCCTGCCCAAAGCAATTACTGATAGTTGAAAAGAGAACCTGGCTGAAGAGAGTGGACAAGAAGTGGTCAGATGTTGATCCTGAATTCTTGGAAATGCATTTCCTGGAAGGGTCTTGGTGAGTCATAAAATCTGTCTCCCTACCTCTAATGTACAGGTACTCGGCAAGGGCAGTAGACCTCTGTTATATGTCAGATACAATGCTGGGCTCGTGGTGGGGAGAATATGGATGAAGGTTATCAGACACAACCTGATGGGAGGGGTGAACCCTGGGCTGAACATCAAAAGCATGTCTTGAGCTTGTATACACTCTTGTTCTGGCTCAACCACCCATTCATTGCGGGGACTTAGACAGACTGTTCTCCAACTTGGGCTGGAGTTTTCTCATCAATAAAATGAAGGCATTGGGCTGTGCTGATGGCTTTCTATTCTTTCTTCCCAGTGGCACATGTGACACTAATCTTCAATGCTCACGTAATAATAGTCAGAGGTCTACCCCTTGTTGAGTGCTTCCTTTGTTCAAGGTGACATTAATAACGGAGCATTGCTCATTTAATAACACAGCAACCTTCAGAGAGAGGATCCATCATCATCTCCACTTTAACATGAGAATCCCGAGACTTCAGCAAATTAAATAGCCCAAGATCAGTGTCTAAGTCAGTTCAGGCTGCTATAACCATAGCCTGGGTGGCTTAAATAATATGCATTTATTTCTCTCAGTTCTGGAGGTTAGAAGTCCAAGAGGAAGGCATCAGCAGATTCAGTGTCTGGTAGGGACTCACTTCTGGTGTTCAGGCTGCCTGTCTTCTCATTTATTCTCATGTGGTGGAGAGGGATCATCTCTCTCAGGTAGCTCCCCCATTCATGAGGGCTCCACCTCATGACCTAATCACTTCCCAAAGGCCCACTTCTGAATACATAACCCTGGGGATTAGGCTTCAACATACAAATTTGGGGAGATTCAAACCTTCAGTGCATAGCAGTCAGAAGGTGGTAAGTAACAAATAGAATTCTTCAATCTCAAGTTTGTTCTCAGAGGCGCAAATGCTTTGACACTACGCCAGACTGATGGGTCAGATCTTTGGGAGGTTATTTCTTGGACCATAAAGAAGGATGAAAGTGAAAGTGTTAGTCACTCAGGCATGTCCAACTCTTTGAGGCCCTGTAGACTGTAGCCTGTCAGGTTCTTCTGCTCATAGCATTCTGAGGGCAAGAATACTGGAGTCGGTAGCCTTTTCCTTCTCCAAGGGATCTTCCTGACCCAGGGATCGAACCTGGGTCTCCTACATTACAGGCAGATTCTTTACCATCTGAGACACAGGGAATTCCATAAAAGAAAGAAGGCTGAAGGCCGAAGAATTGATGCTTTCAAATTGTGGTGCTGGAGAAGACTCTTGAGAGCCCCTTGGATTGTAAGGAGATCAAACCAGTCAATATCAACCCTGAATATTCATTAGAAGGACTGATGCTGAATCTGAAGCTCTGGATATTTTGGCTACTTGATGCAAAGAGCCGACTCATTAGAAAAGACCCTGATGCTGGAAAAGACTGAGGGCAGGAGGAGAAGGGGGCGACAGAGAATGAGATGGTTGGATAGTATCACCACCTCAATGCATGTGAGTTTGAGACACTCTTGGAGATAGTGAAGGACAGAGAAGCCTGGCATGCTGCAGTCCATGGGGCTGCAGAGTCAGACACGACTTAGAGACTAAACAACAGCACCATGACGAAGGAGGGCCGGGATTCTTGGTCTTTTAAAACCCACTGCCCCTTTTTGTTAGATATGCAAATCACTCACTGCCGAAGGGGTTCTTGCATATCTTCCTAAAGAGGAGTGCTGACTTCCTCAGAATCTCTGGGCCAAATCATCTCTACAGGCCATTTTAAAGCTAATAATCCAATGAGAGCTCACATAAAGCCCACAGTCCTTGGCACATGGTAGGCCCTTAGTATCTGGCCTTTGTGGCTGCCTCCCCAGCATCTATTTCCTCCTCCCTTCTTGGGGTGGACAAACTCCCAGCTGGAGGAGTGGGATCTGGTTGGCTGACTAATACCCTGATCTCATTTACATCTGCACATCCCATTCTTTAAGACAGTCATTCAAAACTGGATATGTGACCCAAACTGGTCTAATCCGAGAAAATATCATAATAGTAGTGAATATTGATTATCACCAGGTACATCACAAAATCTCTGAAGGAATGATCTGGAAAACACTGACGGCACCGTTTTGCTCAAATGGATGGCAATGAATCCACGAGGAAACAATACGCGTCTTGTAAACCAAGTAGGAAAGATCGATTTCAAAGCGGGGAGGTCTTTTTCCTTCTCCCCTGTGTGTCTGCCTCTGCCTCTGAACTCACCGCCAACAGCCGAGCCCACTGGTCCCCTCACCTGAGGGTGTGATCCCCACCTCTCCCAAAGGGTCTGGGCCAGTCCAAACTGAAGCACAAAATATTTAAGAATACTCAGCTCCCCCTCACTCCCTGGGTGAGGGGCTAGCGTAGGGGGGATGGGGATCACTTTTATTGCTCTTAAGTCACTTTCTAGTTTGACTCACACTGTTCATCCAGAGTCCTTGAAATGGTCCAGAGTCACAGATCACTTGCTCTGGAGACCCCACGTTCTTGGCCATAGTTAACATCGTCCTCTATCACTATCATGTCTAAGCAGGCTTCAGTTTGGTGCCCCCACGAAATAAGTTTCCAGGGGTTTTCCCAGTTCCCCAGGCTCTGAGAGGACAGGGGCTGGGCCTGACCTGAGACCCTGAACCTGAACTGTGCCATATGATTGCCACACAGGGACTGAGCCCCCTGATGGGGGTGCCTGTGTGGGTGTCTCCAGACCCCTGCCCGATGCTCCTGGATGCAGTGAACCATGGCTAGACATTGCTGTGCCCTGAGATGTTGTGTTTTCTCCCCTTCCCCATCTCCGCACACCCCCAAGGCCTGTGGTTCCAGACTCCTTCTTCCCACCCCACCACACCCTGACCTCAGGCCCTGTAGGATCTCACTGTGGATAAACACACACACCTCCTCGTGGTGCTGAGTGATGGTGACAGGCATAACCTGCCTAGGATGCTGAGGTGGGCGTGGGGTCCAGGCGCCGAGGCAGGCACAGGGGGTGGGCACCGGAAGGAGAAGGGGTTTTGAAAAGAAGTGATAGATGCTGG
>SJYF01000057.1:8468386-8485427 GCA_006410515.1 Procapra przewalskii | reverse complement strand
TTTTCCATCTTGAAGATTCATGCGTTAGCTAGTTAGCCACTGAGATCTAAGTTCTGCAGAAGTAATGAGTGTTTCACTTTTTTAAATCCAGTGTTTATTTGGCTATTGAACATTTTTAAAAAAGTAACACTTCTAAACATTTTACGGAACAGTAAACTTCCACTAGACACGTGGGGGAAACTTCAGTAGAATTCACCCTCTGTGTTTCTTCTTGCCCTGTGGTTAAACAACTATGCCAGTCAACCTCAGCGGCAGAAAAGTCAGTTAGCCAGCTTGCAATGATTTCCTAAATTGGGCAAATAACCTCACTCGAGTGGCCAAGGTGATAAGCTTACCGGAGGAGAGGACATTGGAGGAAGCATTGTGTGCTGGGTGGCACGTGGGTGCCGTGTCCCTTTCCAGCAAGGCGTGCTGATAGCAATGTTTCCTTCCAGTGTTTGAATTTTTCATCCCACAGTTATGTGTCAAGCTACAGATAATATTCACATCTACATTTCACTCAAGATAAACCAATAATTAATAATAATACAAAAGATTAATTGTTGGGTGAAAAACAGAAAAAAAATGGCCTAGGCTTAAAGAGAATTCAACACTTGAGACTTGCAAAAGGGGATTTCTCTTGGACTGCACTCCACGCTGTCCTGGAGATATGTGTGCACTACTCTTTAGCACATTTGTGTCTGCTACAACACGCTCTCACTGACATACCCATACATGTGACTAACAGAAGTCCACTTTCAAAGCTCCTAACCTCTAAGTCTATCCCAGCATTTGGGACTCAGGGCAGTCTTATCCTTCTGAAGTCTCCCATGACCACTTAGGCATCAGTAACTTTTCTATGATCATCTTGGGGAGTGTATCAGTTAGCTATTGTCACAATCATGCTGCATAACAACTCTCTCCCTACCCCAGAAAAAACCCTCAATGGCAACTAACAATAACCTGTAGCTCCTCATTTCTTCATGTCAGCTGGTGTTTGGCCAATGTATGCTGAGCTTTGCTGTTAGATCTACTTCAGATTAGCTTCATGTCTCTCTTCTGGTGCCAGGAGCTACCTCGGGCAAGTTCTTTAGGATAGGACCATTTTAAGGCTTAAACTTTGAATCATACACAGTTACACCCACCCGTGTTCCATTGAGCAAAACAAGTTTCATGACAAAGCCCAAGATCTGTGGAGTGGGAAAGTGCATTTCTCCTCTGGAGGTTGAGAGGAAGAGAGCCAATGTTTGAGGAACCACAAGTGATAGCAGAGAGGGTTTGTGGTCATACCCCTGATTCAGGCACTGGGAGGCTGCTGCTGCTGCTGAGTCGCTTCAGTCGTGTCCGACTCTGTGCGACCCCATAGATGGCAGCCCACCAGGCTCCTCCATCCCTGGGATTCTCCAGGCAAGAGTACTGGAGTGGGGTGCCATTGTATTCTCCGGCGACTGGGTTCGGTACCTCCAAACTCTTAGGAATTGTGTCTTTTGCGTGTATCAGAGGCAATAACAACTGAGCTGAGTCTTGAAGAACCAAACTTTCCTTTGACATCTCTGGGTGCCTTATGTTCCTCAGAAGAGCCCTGAAGGAAGGATATAGTAACATGAGAAGCACCGGGACAGCTTGGTAGACATAGCCATGCATCCTGGCTCTGCTGTGTGCAAGATAGGTGATTTAGCAAGTCCTTTATTGCCTCTTAGTGTTGGAGTTCATAAGAGCCATAATTAATCACATTCCTCTCTCCTGAAAGTTTTGGACCAACTTAGAATTATACATGGAAGTTTGACTGGGATGGAAATATTGACTTTATAACTGGCAGAACTGAATTTGAGGACAGCTTGGCCTTGAAACTGGTTTACTTGACACCTTCCTCTATATTTGAACTCTGGAGCCCACCTGAGGGCAATTCTGGGTCTTCCTAGCCAACATTAAGCTAGATGAATGGGGAATTATGGCCAGGAGAGAGGCCACATCTAGGAGGAATGCTTACATATTAGAGAAACATGGATTAATGGGTATAGCTTCTTGCCATCTTAAAAGTCATGCCAATCTCTCCTCCACCCACATGAAGGAGGGAGTCAAGGGTGAAAGGAAAGCTGGTGTCGTCTCTCTTGTTCCCCACTTCCTCTGAGAGGGAAGCTGCTTCTGTTACTGGGATCAGCAAGAGGTGGGGAGGAAGGAAGACTGGCTCTAATGACCCATAAAGTGGGACTGGTACTACCTAGAAGGGGCCGTCCTTGAGTCAGAAGGCACAGGCCTCTCTATGCCACTTGCTATGGATGGAGCATCAGGCTATTTCTAGCATGCCTGGAACAGCTCTCTTGCTGCTAAGTCCAGATGGGCAACATCTTATCTCCATCCCAAATGCTAACCCCTGCTGCTGCTACTGCTGCTAAGTTGCTTCAGTTGTGTCCGACTCTGTGCGACCCCATAGATGGCAGCCCACCAGGCTCCCCCATCCCTGGGATTCTCTAGGCAAGAATACTGGAGAGGGTTGCCATTTCCTTCTCCAATGCATGAAAGTGAAAAGTAAAGTGAAGTCGCTCAGTCTTGTCCGACTCTTGGTGACCCCATTGTCTACAGCCTACCAGGCTCCTCTGTCCACGGGAATTTCCCAGGCAAGAGTGCTGGAGTGGGGTGCCACTGCCTTCTCCAAATGCTAACCCCAGCCTTCACCAATCTCCAACAGAACAAAGCCACCTGTGTTTGGCTGAGTTCATCTGCATGTGCTCACCACCTCCTTAGATGGAGCTTGTACTGTCAGGAGACTTGAATTCATTGTGCAAAACCTGCCTTTCTCTTAAACTTTCCCTCTCTCATCTTGGATGCTCTGTTCATCTTGCAGCCAATCAGAAGTTAGAAATAAAACATGGTGACCAATCGGAAATGAGAGAGGGTGTGGCTAGCCTGAGAGTAAACTTCCCCAGCCTATGAAAAGCTGGGCTTGCCTGGGAGCTTACACTCTTTCCTCCAGGGCAAGACGCTGAGTGAGGTAGAACTGGAAGGAGACACCGGAGAAAGGAACTTATATTCACAAGGACCATGGTGTCATTATTTATAGCAGCACATTTGATCCTGCCGACAACCTCAGATTTAATGGTTAAGAGCACAGAGTCTGGAGGCAGCCTCCAGGCTTCTTCATACGACAGTTGTAAGGCCTTGGGGAAGTCTCTGCGTCTGTTTCCTCATCTGTAGACTGGTGATAAAGGAGGATATCAATGGTACTTCCACAGTGTTGCTGTGCAGGTAAAGGGACAGCGCACATGGTGAGCAGCTTCTGAGATGTGGGCTGGACTAGTGACTTGCTTCTAGTTAGAGAATATGGCGAAACTGCTAGGGTGTCATTTTGAGATTAGGGTCCAAGAGACTGTGACTTCCATCTTGCTTACCTTCTCTCACTTTTTTGCTTGTTCTGATGGAAGCCAGTTGCACATGTGAGCTGCCCAATGAAGCTCACTTGGGAAGGAATAGCCAGCTAAGAATGAGGTCCTCAGTCCAACAGCCCCTGAGAAGCTATATCCTCCCAACAGCCCCTGAGAAGCTATATCCTGCCAACAGCCACCTGAGTGAGCTTGGAAGCAGATCCTCCACCAATTGAGATGACACCTCTGAAAACCCATCTGACTACTGCAGCCCTGCCTGACACCTTAACTGTGGCCTCTGTGATACCTTAAAGTGAAGACCAGCTAATTCGTGCTCCTATTCCTAACCTGCAGAGACTATGAGATAATATTGTGGTTTTAAGCCACTAAGTTTTAGAGTAATTTGTTAGATAGAAATAGGTAGCTAATATAATACATGTGCAATTCTTAGAACAGTATCTACTGCCTACTGAGCCTTCAATAGATATTAACCGTCTTTATTATTAATACCTCCACTTTACAGATGAAAAGAATGAGGCTCAGAGAGTGGCAAATTGCCCAGAATTACACAGTTAATATGTAGTAGAATAGGGCCTCCACCATTGTTCTGACTCCAGAGTCAGTGCTCTGAAAGTATCACTATTTGGAAAACCTAGCTCCTGGGAGTTCCTGGAAGGAGCTATCAAAGAAGAGAAGTCAGGTTTCCATGGGAACCTTGAGAGAATAATAACCCCCTAAAGATACAGAGGGTCTGGCATCTGGGAGATGCTGGACTTGGAGACCCAGGGCCAGCCCTTCAGGGGACTCTGCTTGGGGTATAAGGACTAATACCTGCACCCAAACTTAGCTAGGGGCCAGGACATGGAGAACCAGCACATGGCTGACTCTGTCCCCAGAGTTTGCAACACCCTGTGAGTTGAGGGATGGAACTCCGGTTTCTCCTCGCCTTCTCTCGTTCCCTTCAGGAGCTCATGAACCAGGTGCCTGAGATAAGCATCATCCATACAAGTCCATCTGGGCAGAGAGCAATCTCATTGCCATTTTTGTGTGTTACTGACAGAAATGATGACTAATCTGAGCTGATTAGAAGATGGTCATCACCACTTGGGACAGCATGTTCTTGGAGCACCAGTGACTGCTGGGAACATCGGTGAGATTGCTTGGGGTCCATGAGAAGCACACATGGGGAGCCATTAGGGAGGCAGGTGGAGCAGCTGAGAGTTGAGGGGGTGAGTGACAGGAAGGGTGCAGATTCAAGCTTCGCCACACAAAGAATCAGACAGATACATGGAGGCACACAGACTGTTTTGATACAAATGCACTCCCACAGATGTAGCGGCATTCACAGACAAACTTCACAGATATTCAGAGAGAAAGACTAAAATGCTTGGGTAAATGCCCAGATGTTAGGGAGGAACATTTATATCTTATGATTCTTGTTTCCGCGGAGGGGAGGACATTTCTGTTGCACCATCCAGGAGGGAAGAGCATGGACGGAGCTCTTCTTGCTTTTGTCCTTCCCCTCACCTATTTCTCCCCAGAGGAGAAGGGATTTTTCAGATTGGTGAGCTTGGGAGAAGAGCGGAACATGCTCAACTCGGCCCCTTCTAGAGCTTCCCCATCTGACTTGCCTGCCTTCAGAAGGGAAACCTTGCCAGTTCTCTGGGACTGGATAGCCCCCTAGGGTTGACTTTGCCCCTCTAGAAAGCTGTCTGTTATGATCAGGGCCAATTGGACATCTGTCTAATGCAACGGTGAAGGAATGCAAACCCATTTGGTTACAGATCTAAAGCCGCATTCTCCACTTGACTTGACTTTGTAGAGTTGACACTCTGATGGCCACCTTCTGTGTTATTTCTCAGTTGGTTTCAAAAATCAGCTTTCCCTAGTCCCGATACCCAACATTCCCACTGATAGAGAACAGAGACATGCTCAAAGATACAAAGATGAATGACATGGTACATTTGCTCTCCCGAGTGAAGGTGGAATGTTTAGAAGAGCACTTCTTTTTAAAAAATATTTCTTTGGCTGTGTCACATAAGCCACAAGCCTTAGTTGCGGTGTGTAGAAGATCCTCATTGCATCATGTGGGACCTTTTATTGAGGCTTGAGGGATTCAGAGCGCTTGGGCTTCAGTAGTTGTGGCGCCAGGGCTCAATAGTTGTGGTGCACAGGCTTAGTTGCTCAGTGGCATGTGAAACCTTAGTTCTCCCACCAGGGATGGAACCCACCTCCCCTGCGTTACAAGGTGGTTTCTTAACCACTGGACCACGAGGGAAATCCCTAGAAGAGCATTTCTTAACCCCCTCTGGGCATTAGAATCACCTGGGAAGACTTATAAACACTGCTGCCTGGGTCCTAGAAACTGAATCAGAATCCACCAGGGTAGGGTCACCACAATGTAATTTTTAAAGCTCTACAGTGATTTACAAGCAGCTGCCCCACCTCCCCCAAAAGTCTCACATATTCTTTTGCCTCCATGGGGAGCCTTAGAGGTTCCCATGTCCCAGTCTGTCTGCCAACAGACCCCTCTCTGACATCATTTGTTCCCAGATGCAGCTCCAAATTTCTCTCCCATAGACATTCTGGAGATTCTGGAAGCAGCTGAGGGCTGTTTATTAAGCAGGTGTTTGCAAATTGCCTGTGGCTGCTGCTTTTCCAACCCTTGTAACTCCTCTGCTGGACCACGAGGGCTTTCTTACCACCATCAGATGGAGGTTTCTCCACCTCTGCCCGGGTGTCCCTGCACACAAGGGCTCAGGCAAGCTCGGTCCCATGGTATTCTGCCTTTCGCTTCTGCTTTACCTCTCACCGTACACCCCTGCCTCCCTGGCCTTGGGCAGTGCAGGTGCATGGGGTGCTGAGCAGGGAGCAGCCCCAGTGACAGTGTTTGAGCAAACACTGCTCTTCCCGCAGCCAACGGCACTTTTCTTGCAATGGATGGAGGCCAGACTTCTCCTCCAGCCACAGAGAGGGCAAGGCCAGGCTGGTGGCTGCAAAATGGGGAGCTTGGCTGGCACTGGGCCTAGAGCTGCCCACATTCCTTCTCTGCCTTTCTCTATGCATCAGAACAAGCGATTGGCATTCCAACTGGGAATCTGGCCTTCTCCATCTGCTCCTTGCTCTAGGTCCAGAATGCTCAAATTTGTGTGCATCAGAATCACCTTGAAGGCTCATTAAAATACAGATTTTTGGATTCTACCTCCAGAGTTTCTGGTTTGGTAGATTTGGGATGGGCCTGGGAATGTGCATTGCTGATAAGTTCCCAGGTGATGCTGAAGCTGCTGGTCCAGGGCCCTGCTCTAGGCTGCTTCTCCTCCCATTCTTGAGCCAACTTGATTTTTTTTCTCCTGTCACCAGGGGATCCAGAGTCCAAGAGGAAAGCACTTAGTAACTTCAACTAAAATGATGCTCATGATCAAGCTCCTCTTACTGACCCCTTGTTATAAGCCAGACAGTACTGAATGCTTTACAGGACTTGTCTTCCCAAATCCTTCCAATGACTATATAGAAGGCACTAAACTTCCCCCATTTTATAGGCAGGAAAACTGAGGTTAGGTAACTGGCCCAAGGAAACATAATGTAGAATTACTAAATAGCTGAGCTGGGACTGGAATTCAAGCCAAGCAAGGCCTCAAAATAGTCTTTCATTCATTCATGTATACATGCATACATACATAACATACATTTAACAAAAATACAGTAAATACCTTTTATGTTACTGGCACTGTTCTAAGTCCTAATGACATAGCAATGTACAAGACAGAGCAGGGAGTTGAAGTTCAAGATGGAGAGACACAATAGCTGGTAAATTTAAAAAAGAATGCATGTGAATTTTGGCTGGCACTATGGGTCTGAGGAGGGGCTTCTGGTGGGGGAGCAGGCAGGCTTCAACTCACCCTTGATGTTCCCAGCTGAGCTCAGTGCACAGGAACCCCTGGGCAGAACCCAGGTACAGTGGATAGGGCTTTGGGATTAGCATTTATCACCCTCACCCCCAACACAAGTCCCTCCAGACTAAGGGGCACACATGTTGTCTTTTGGTCAGCTGCAATCTGGGTCATGGGAGTCTGGCTGGGTCTGGGCAAGGCTCATCGGATATTCCCTGCATAAAAAAAAATGGCTTATTGAGCTATGTCATTGAACTCATTCACAGGTGTAGCAGGTAAGGGGGCCTGACTTGTGGCTTATTTTAGAAAGCAGCCATCGGCCTGATCTGTATACAACTCGTATCGAATAACCACGCAGATGGCTTGCTAAACTGTCTCCTATTGGTTACACACACCATCATCTCCACTGCCGTCTGCCTCTCCCCATCACTCATCCATAAATGCCCTCAAGCTTACGGCACGTTGTCAATTTAACTCAGTGTCAGGAGTCTGCTGCTCAGGGGCTCCATGATGGCACTGAATGGATCTTAAAAATCTTAATTTCTGTAGCACCCAGCAGAGCGCCTGACATTTAGATTTTGGTAAATGTTGGATGGTTGGATGGGTGGATGGATGAGAGTGTGGGTGAGTCAATGAATGAGATACTCCTTGCCCTCCTGCCTGACTGTGCTGGCCCCAGGCCTGCTCAGCTGCAGAAACACACAGGTTCATCCTCCTGACTTAACCAAGCTGCGTGCAGGGAGCCCAGTCACACCTGCAGTGGAATCCAAGGTAAGCGCTGCTGCTCCCAGTGGGGTTGTCTGGAGGGGGAAGCAGTGGATAGTCTGGAGTCCCCATGGATCCTGAACTTATCCATTCTACATGCTTCCTCCAGCCAAGCCTTTTCTGTATGACTTCATGCCTGCCTCAGTTTCCTGAATGTCTGCCAGTCCCCTGCATGGACTGGGGCTTGCTTTGAATCCCTGCCTGCATTTTTAGGATCTTCACCCCACCTGGCTCCTCCTAGCTCCCTCTTTCAGGGACTGAACCCTCTCCTCCATTATTCCAGCTGTGGCTGAGCCCTCTGGAACCACATTGCCCCTGCCCTCTAGGCAGCACCTTGGGTCTATCAGACATCAACACTTCCAGCCCAAGTCTGCCATATTCCTGCAGGTCTCGGCATTGGGACTGACTGTCACCCTCTGCCTGCCAAGTTGGGCACCCAAGATACGAGCCTCCTCCCCTATTGGGAGTCCAGGGGAGTGGCGGTCCAGCCACTCCCCTTTTGTCAGTGACTCACTGAGGCATCAGCCCACCTAGGTATGGAGCCTACATAGCTCAGGACATCCTCTTTTCATCTTTAGTCTCCTTCTTGAGCCTCCCTCTGAGCGTGGGAGGGTCTGATATCCTTCCTGCTTCTGCTCAGTCTGGGGCAAGCCTGCTGCCCACTCCCTTGGCCCTCTAGCATCCTGGAACCGTAAACCATCCTCACCATCCGTTTCCCCTCCTCCTCATAGCAGCTTTGGACCAGACCTCTCTGCACCATTCGCCATTTCATGCAAGAATCTGATCTGCCAACGTCTAATGTATTCACCTAATCTGTTCACAGGGGCTTTTGGCAAGCCCAGTGAGAAAACCTGCTTTAAATATTTTAAGGAGCATTAACGTGTTAGTTATCAGCTCACCTTCTGGTGTCAGGTGCTAGGGTTCAAATCCTGTCTCTGCCTTTTTCTAGCTGTCATTACCTTTCTAGGGGAAGATAATACACCTCTCCGGGGACTGATTTCCACATCTATAAAACAGGGACAATAATGGTGGCTGCTCTTAGGGGTTTTGTGAAAAAAGTGAGTCAGTATACGCAAAATGCTACAAAGAAGATCTAACGCACAGTAAGTACTCCATCCGTGTTTGCTATTATATCGTACAAACAGATTATGGGCAAGGAACTGTTTATTCATCCACTCATTCAGTTGAGTCGCTCAGTCGTGTCTGACTCTTTGCAACCCCATGAACCACAGCACACCAGGCCGGTCTCCCTGTCCATCACCAACTCCCGGAGTTCACCCAAACTCATGTCCATTGAGTCGGTGATGCCATCCAAGCATCTCATCCTCTGTCGTCCCCTTCTCCACCTGCCCTCAATCTTTCCCAGCATCAGGGTCTTTTCAAATGAGTCAGCTCTTTGCATCAGGTGACCAAAGGATTGGAGTTTCAGTGACAGCATCAGCCCTTCCAATGAACACCCAGGGCTGATCTCCTTTAGGATGGACTGGTTTGATCTCCTTGCAGTCCAAGGGACTCTCAAGAGTCTTCTCCAACACCACAGTTCAAAAACATCAATTCTTCAGTGCTCAGCTTTCTTTATAGTCCAACTCTCACAGCCATACATAACTAATGGAAAAACCATAGCCTTGACTAGATGGACTTTTGTTGACAAAGTAATGTCTCTGCTTTTTAATATGCTGTCCAGGTTGGTCAGCATAACTTCCCTTTCAAGGAGTAAGCATCTTTTAATTTCATGGCTGCATTCCCCATCTGCAGTGATTTTGGAGCCCCCCAAAATAAAATCAGCCACTGTTTCCACTGGTTTTAAAAACCTACTATGTATAGGGCCCTGTGAAGCAGTCAAAGATGAATGAGAAACATCTGGAGCTCCCAGTATGAAGGCAAGTAGGCTCAGACCATTCAAAGGGGTGAGTGTGGGTGTCTGTAAGCTGGGTGAATGGGGGTAAGTGTACCAGCCCACCCAGAGTGTTGCACAAGGGGCTGTTGCATGGAGTGTGATGGGAAATCTCAGTTATGTCCTGTCCTCCAGGCATCTTTGAAGGTAGTGGGTTCCCTGAGTCTGTGACAGGAGGTTGGGCTGGATAGGGAAGCAATTCTCAGCTGTGTACATATGGAACAGTGTTCCCAGGGCTCCAGGCCCGCTGTCAGCATGTCACGGCACCTCAAGCAACATGGCATCCTGCCTGGCAGGGGCCAGAGGGGATAATCTCACAAAGATGTTGGTGTCACTCATGGGAGTTTAGAGATGGAGCCTCCTGGGCTAGTGCCCACCTGGTGTGGGGGTCTCTGCTAGCCCAGTATGGAGCTCCTCTCTTTGTCAAGATTTTCTTCCGAGGGATACAAACTGGTGCTTCTCCATCTTTGCTCTCACCCAGTCCCAACCCTGAAAAGGGCTTTCTTTATCTGCTACTCATCATCTCTGTTGAAGCTTCAGGTCTTAGAGGTTTTTTGTGTTTTTATTCTCAGAAGTTTGGGGAAAACTATGACTACTGTTTGCCCCTCCATTCTATTCTTGGTTTAAATCTGGCCCATTTTCAGAGTTTGCCTTTCCCTGGCCATTTTTTTCTGTCTCGAGTCAGTTCACCTCCCACAACCCCCCCATCCTGAGATCCCATTCATGGCCTGGTTGACTTTCAGGAAGGCTTCCAAAAGAGCCTTAGAAAGTTGACCCAACATTAAAGCTGATTTCAGTCACCCAGCAAAGTGGCCTTGACTACCAGTGCTAAATTGCTGCCTCCATTTATGGGGAAAACATGAGATGTTAGACCACCCAAATAGGCAAGCAGAAAGAAGATGTCTCCAGAAGCTCACACTCAAGTGTTTCCTTATCCTGAGATCTTCCTGAGAGATACATCATCTGGTACCGCACAGTGAAAGCCTGCAATCACCCCACTGTCAGCACAAGAAGCCTGTGGTCAAGGGAGTGTGTGCATATGAAGCTGCTTCAGTCACGTCCAGCTCTTTGGGACCCCGTGGACTGTACCCCCTCAGGCTCCTCTGTCCAGTATTCTCCCGGCAAGAATACCCGAGTGGGTTGCCACGCTTTCCTCCAGGGGATCTTCCCAACTCAGGGATCAAATGCTCATTTCTTACGTCTTCTGCATTGGCAGGTGCATTCTTGATCACTAGAGCCACATGGGAAGCCTCGAGGTCAAGGGTAGACCACCCTTTCCAGAAGTTTCTTAGTGGGAGGAGGAGGAGAGGAAGGTGATGTTTTAACAAATAAATTTAAAGAAGGTTTTCTTTGTTTGGGGAGACTTGAGCCTGTCTAGAGACTGAGGGGCAGCATCCAGGGGAGAGGGAAGATGCGTGGGTGGGGCTGGGGGTGATCAAGGCATGAGCTTCCTCGTGGTGGGGGATGGGACCCAGGGTGCACTGCTCAAGGCCCACTCTGCAGAGGGGAAGGGAGGCAGGCCTTCCCTGCTAATAAAAAGCCCTATTTATGTAGAACTCACTGGGCCCCAGACACCACGCTGGGAACTTCACACAGACTGTGCCCTTTCACGCCTCAGACGGGCCCTGTCATGTCCTCATTTTCCAAGTGAAAAAATCAAATGTCAAGGAGGTTAAGTGACTCTCCTCAAGGCCCCAGAGCTAAAAAGTGACACAGCCAGTAGCTTCAGAGTCTGTGTTCCCAACACTGCTTTACACTTGTTGACGTGTTGTGCTTCTTACCTAAAGTGATCGTCGTGGCTTACATTCTCCAGTACATACACGGTGCTAGACTCTGTTCGATGTGTGCTGACTGCTCATGCACTGCTCAGTCATCCTGTAAGGTGGAGGATACTACTGCCACCCCATTTTGCAATGACTTGAATCACCTAAGGTCACATAGCTGGTAAGAGGCAGAACCTGCTCTTGACTTTGGTGGACAGAACCCAGAGCCCAACACTGATCCATGGTTCACTCACTGCCCTTTATTTTCAAAAGGAGAGCGTAGTGTGAAGATGGGAGCAGAGGTGGGGTGCTCCTATCTAGTGGCCTTGCTGTTGCCTTGAAGATGGAGGTGATATAATCTGTTGGAGATATGGGCTTGGGGAGATAGGCTAAGGGGGAATGGATCTGGTAAGGATTCAACAGCATGAATGAGACAAAGAGAACCCACTGTAGGAAGCTGAGTGGGGCTAAGGGACAAAACAAAGGAAGCCCCAATTGAAATTTCCCTGACAACTATCACAGCTTGAGGTTCCCTTCAAGGTGAACCAAGATGATAGACCTGAGTTGGAGCTCATGTGGTCCTGAGTCTCAGACAGTGAGAGGTGGTGAGCCTCCTGGGGGCCCCAGTTTAGGGTTGAGAGCATCTGATGGGTAAAAGGGGCTCCACACCAAGAAGAGACCTCTATGGCCTGAATGTTTGTGCACCTCCATGCTGTTCATATGCTGAAGTCTGAATTCCCAATGTGATGGTATCTGGAGGCAGGGCCTTTGGGAAGTAATTAAGTCGTGAGGACTCACCCCTTGTGAATGGGATTAGTGCCCATATAAGAAGATGACCCTAGAGGGGCGATCTTTCCCACAACCAGAAATGAGTAGTCTGCAGACAGGAGGAGAGCACTCACCAGAACCCTAACATGCTGGCATCCTGATCTTGGACTCTCAGCCTGCAGAACTGTAAGAAATAACTAATTGTCATTTAAGTCATTCAGTCTGCGGTATTTGTTATAGCAGCCCAGGTTGACTAAGACAAGACCCTGTGGAATACAGGATGCTAGTAGTCCAGGAAGGAAGCCCCCCTTCAGGAGCGTAAACAGCAGAGCCACTGAGGGAATGTTTATGTTGGCCCGAATGACCATTTGTCACCTCCAACCTCAGGGAACCACCCGGGCAAGACTTCTCAATGAGAAGAGTCCTGGCACTCTGCAACTGAATGCTCAGTGTGACACGTTCATAATCTTTAAACTCTTAGGAGCAAAAACTGACACGTCAGGAAAGGCCCAGAAAGTCAGAGGACTGTGGCCCCTCCCGCTGCGTCCCAGTCCAGTCTCTTGGCTCTTTTTCCAGGGATGCCACTGGCTCCTGGCCCTGATTGGCACACCTTTTGGTATCACTCTCTCTCCAGTGATTTCTTCTCTTTGGCCTTGGTGGCTCTGTGGCTCCTGTTTCTGTTTTCATAAACTGAATCTGGTTCAGAGTTGGCCACTTCTCATGTGGGCGTGGTCTACCCACGCTGTGGCTCTGCACACATTTTGCTCTGGTCATTGCCCTTGAGACTCACTCCCATTGGTGTCCAGTGTCCAAAGAGAAACAAAGCAGTGAGGGTGCCAAGAGCGCCCTGGGCCAAGTTCGAGCCAATAAGACGCAGCCTGTGGACATGCTCTGTGGACGGACGTGGACGTACGTGAGGACAGCGATCTTTTATTCATAGCTGTCCCCTCAGGGGAGAGCCTCGGGAGTCTTGCTCAGCTCTTGCCAGTTGGAAGGAGAGCAGAGCTCAGCTACATTCTTGAAAAGCATCTCAGATGTAATAGCCAGAGGAAGCCCTATCAGGGACGCATCCGGAGAGCCCAGGGGACTCATTAGAACATCATCTTGCTCTGATAAATTGCTAGTTAAAAGTTCACCTGGAGGGACTTGTATTGCACCCCACTGAGAATCCCTACCTCCTGCTAGAAGTGCACACGGGGAAGGAAGGATTGAATACATGTATAAACGGCTGAACCTTCTAAGTTTTAATTCAAGCCTCACATAATTGTGCTCTTTGGACCTATGGAAGCCCAACCCTATGCTGACTGAGTAGCAATCATAGGAATCATATCTGGGCAGAATAAGGGGACAAACAAACATTGTCATGAAAGTTGTTTTTTAGTTGCTAAGTCATGTCTGACTCTTTTGTGACCCTAGGGGCTGTAGCCCGCCAGGCTCCTCTGTCCATGGGATTTCTCAGGCAAGAATACTGGAGTGGGTTGCCATTTCTCTCTCCAGGGGATCTTTTAGACCCAGAAATCGAAACTGCATCTGCTGCTTTGCAGGCATGTTCTTTACTGCTGAGTCACCAGGGAGACCCATTGTCATGAATAACAATAGTAATAAGTATAGTAGCAGTAATTTATGGAGCTTCTGTTTGCCAGGCTCTGTGTTGAGCACCTGTGCAGGTTCTAAGATATCCAGGTCCTAATCCCTGGAACCTGTGAATGTCAACTTATGTGGAAAAGCGACTTTGCAGATGTGACAAAATTAGGAGTCTTGAAATGGAGAGATCATCTTGGATTGTCCGGGGGAGCCCTAAGTGCAGTCACAAGTTTAGGAAGGCAGAGGGAGGTTTGGCACAGAAGGGAAGAAAGTGTGACAAGCAGAGATTGGAGTGATGTGGCCACAAGCCAAGGAATGGTAACAACCACTAGAAGCGATAAGAGGAAAGGGCTAGATTATCCTCTGTAGCTCCCAGAAAGAGCCAACTTTGATGGCCCCCTTGACTCAGCTCTGAGAGATTTGCTTCAGGCTTCTGGCCTCCGGGACTGTAAGAGAATGAATTTCTATTATTGTAAGGCACTAATTTTGGGGTAATTAGTTATAGTAGCAATGGGAAGTGAATGAAGTACCTTATATACCTTAGCTCATTTAATCCTCATCCATCCTATGAAGTAGGTGCTATTATGATCTCTATTTATGGATGAGGAAACCATGGCTCAGAGGAACAGCTGGCTTGCACAAGGGCACAGAGCCAGCAAGTAGCAGGAAATCAAACTCAAGTTTTATCTCTTGAGCTCATGTTCTTCACCACAGATCTCTATGCTTTGCAGCTGCAACACATCAGCCATGGCAAAGGAAGGAAGGAATAGGGCAGCTTCTGCGAGGCTGGACTAAAATCATGGAGTCGTGCCTGAGGCTACTTAGTGGAGGATCCTGGGGAATGGCCACTGTCACAAGAGAATTCACTAGAAGGGGGGAGGAGCAGCAGTTACGGGTGTTATTATCGAGATGTTGCAAGGGGTGGAGGAGAAGTGCGTGGGGTTAGGTTCTCGGGTACACGTGGTAGCAGCTCAGCCGTGGGAAGCAGAGGCAGTTGGAGGGGCATGCAGGCAGTGAGGCCACGCGTAAAGTGCTAATCTGGAGTTTGCTACGTACGCCTTGAAGAGGTGCCAGATATAAAGGTCTCAGTGGCATCTCAGTTACGATCGAGCTAGTGATAAAGGTGTTACTCCCTGGGAGAGTCCATCATGAGATGGGGTGGGCATACATGTAACGGTAGCCTTCCATGCCAGACAGGCACGGAGCTCCTCCTCCAGAGGGGGCATTACCCGGCCCCTGCCTGGAGGGTGAAGGAGGTCAGATGCCAGATCCAAGCACTTGGTAAGGGGGCGAGCAGGCAAGGGCCGGGTGAGGTGTCAGGGCCTCAGGCAAGGGCTGGGTGAGGTGTCAGGGCCTCAGCCATGTTTGTGGGGCTGGGAACAGGGCTCTGGTGGCAAGGAAACCAGCACTGATCAGCAAACCAAGGCTAAACCCAGGTACTTGGACCAAATTCCCTCTGCAGGGCCTGGGTAGGCTGTGAATCACCTGGCAAGGCAGATGCACGGGGCTTTTCTCACTCCACCAGACTCCCCAAGTACCCAGCCAAGTTCAGCAGCAAGCTCAGCCTGCAAGGAAGGGGCAGAAGCTGAGGTTTCTCATGGGTTCCTAGCTGTGCTCAAGACCAACTCAGAAGAGTCTGCTGCAAACAAGTAGGCAGGGAGAGGGTGGGCAGGTACCAGGCTGGCAGCAGAGTCCCCTCTGTGGGAACTCCTGGGGGTGGCCATTCAGGAAGGTCCAGGGTGCTGCCCCTCAAAGTGTGCTCCCCAGATGGGCAGCCTCAACATCACCTGGAAATTTGTTAACAAATGTAAATCCTCAGGCCCTACCCACACTTACTGGATCAGACACTCTGGAGCAGCAGCCCAGCAATCTGTGGTTTAACACACCCTCCAGATGATGCTGATCCACCCAGAAGTTTACCAACAACTGGCCTAGACCACCAACTGGGACATCATTGGTTCTCCTAGGAAGACTGGGGTCATAACCCCATCCTATTCATTTTCTTCTCTTCCCACCCCCATCTTATGCTGCACAAGTGGCAGATTTTCCAAAGATGTTCACAGCTGTATCCAAAGCAATCCTCTGAGTGAAAGGAGCCTTTTTTCCCCTCCTTTCAGGGATGTGAGTTCCTATCAGCAGATGAGTATCTCCTTTCACTGGAGCTTTTGAATTATACAGACTGTGGGAGGAGTTCAGGGGATCAGATATTAACTAGACCTTGAAATATATTTTTCCAAGTGGATGAGTAGTCTTTATTTAAATAGAAAGCATTTCTGGCTAAATTTGGTGGCTCAATTGTAGGAAAACCAGCAAAAATCTGACTTCTGGGAGTCTTGATGATTTAAGCCATGTTAATATTAGCAACAGTTTGAATCACAGGGAGAAAATCGACAGATTCATTCTCTTGGGGGCAGGGAGGAGAGGGAGCTCCCAGCTGAGCCAAGAATCTGCAAGTGCATGTCTGGGTGATTAATGGCATCAGACCTTGGTACCCTCTTTAGCGGTCCAGCCAGTGGCCTCAGGGAGCCCTGCAGCATTGGGTTTGTTTGTGTGAAGCAGCTCCAGAGCGTTGGGGACAGGATGTAGTGGGGTGGGGCAATCAGAGAGGAGAGCGAGGTGAAAAACCACCCCCGTGTTCCCTCCCCAGCCCAGCAGCTAGCGTGCAGCTCTGTGTCATGAAAAAATGATGACTTGACTTCATTAAAGCCTTGTCATCTTTCCCCTACCGACAGCTTGAAAAGAGTGCCTTGCCTGAGCAGAACGGGATTCCAGAGGCTACTGTTTCTGAAAGTTTCAGAAAGAAAAATCTTTCTGCTTTTGTTAAGCAAATGCTGATTATGAAAATGAAGGGGCAGCTGAAAATTTCCTTCAAGTTTAGGCAGTTCTGGGGTCCGTATAACAGCTACAAGGGCTTACGTATGTCCAGCCCATGAGAATGCATTACCATCAGGCCCCTCCTCTGCCCTAGACAATCAGTGGAGGGTTCTTGGGCATGGTCACTGTCATAATGCCCAAGAACCCTCCCCTATGTCATAC
>SJYF01000057.1:8412141-8462387 GCA_006410515.1 Procapra przewalskii | reverse complement strand
GGGATGTGAGGATAGGGTGGAGAAAGCATGGAAAGAGACAGAGCAAGAAAGAGAGAGAGAGAACCAGGAGAACAGGAGAAGGTCTGAAGCTTGCTTTGTAGGAAGTCTGGAGTATTCCATGAGCAGAAGAGATGATATCCTTAAAACTGGCGAACAGTCAGGGATGTCAGGTGCAGCTGGCGTGTACTGATCTCCCCCCGTAAGAAGAAACCAGGCGGAGTCTGGCATACTACCTAGCCATAGACCAGCAGGTCAGAAGCAGAGTGAGGAAGGGGCATGGTTGCAAGTGGGGACCCGAGTACCCAGGCATGACTCTGTTCAGTTCAGTTCAGTCACTCGGCCTTGTCCAACTCTGTGCGACCCCACAGACTGCAGCACGCCAGACTTCTCTGTCCATCAGGAAATCCCATAGTTTACTCAAATTCATGTCCATTGAGTCAGTGATGCCATCCAACCATCTCATCGTCTGTCGTCCCCTTCTCCTCCCACCTTTCATCTTTCCCAGCATCAGGGTCTTTTCAAATGAGTCAGTTCTTCCCATCAGGTGGCCAAAGTATTGGAGTTTCAGCTTCAGCATCAGTAGTCCCAATGAATATTCAGGACTAATTTCCTTTAGGAGGGACTAGTTGGATCTCCTTGCAG
Source organism: Procapra przewalskii (assembly GCA_006410515.1). Classification (NCBI taxonomy): domain Eukaryota; kingdom Metazoa; phylum Chordata; class Mammalia; order Artiodactyla; family Bovidae; genus Procapra; species Procapra przewalskii. Next base: position 8,461,745 of record SJYF01000057.1, on the reverse strand, counting down.
TCCAAAGGACTCTCAAGAGTCTTCTCCAACACCACAGTTCAAAAGCATCAATTCTTCAGTGCTCAGCTTTCTTCACAGTCCCACTCTCACATCCATACATGACCTCTGGAAAAACCATAGCTTTGACTAGACAGATCTTTGTTGGCAAAGTAATGTCTCTGATTTTTAATATGCTGCCTAAGTTGGTCATAACTTTTCTTCCAAGAAGCCAGCGTCTTTTAATTTCATGGCTGCAGTCACCATCTGTAGTGATTTTGGAGCCCCCCAAAATAAAGTCTCTTACTGTTTCCATTGTTTCCCCATCTATTTGCCATGAATTGATGGGATCAGATGCCATGATCTTAGCTTTCTGAATTTTGAGTTTTAAGTCAACGTTTTCATTCTACTCTTTCACTTTCAAGAAGCTCTTTGGCTCTTCTTTGCTTTCTACCATAAAGGTGGTGTCATATGCATATCTGAGGTTATTGCTATTTCTCCTGGCAATCTTGATTCCAGCTTGTGCTTCTTCTAGCCCAGCGTTTTTCATGATATACTCTGCATATAAGTTAAATAAGCAGGGTGACAATATACAGCCTCGATATACTCCTTTCCTGTTTGGAACCAGTCTGTTGTTCCATGTCCAGTTCTAACTATTGCTTCTTCACCTGCAGACAGATTTCTTAGGAGGCAGATCAGGTGGTCTGATATTCCCCTCTCTTGAAGAATTTTCCACAGTTTGTTGTGATCCACACAGTCAAAAGCTTTGGCATAGTCAACAAAACAGAAGTAGATGTTTTTCTGGAACTCTCTTGCTCTTTCAATGATCCATCAGTGTTGGCAATTTGATCTCTGGTTCCTCTGTCTTTTCTAAATCCAGCTTGAACATCTGGAAGTTCACGGTTGACATACTGCTGAAGCCTGGCTTGGAGATGAGTACAATTGTGGGATAGTTTGAGCCTTCTTTGGCTTTTGGGATTGGAATGAAAACTGACCTTTTCCAGTCCTGTGGCCACTGCTGAGTTCTCCAAATTTTCTGGCATATTGAGTGCAGCACTTTCACAGCATCATCTTTTATGATTTGAAATAGCCACGCTGGAATTCCATCACCTCCACTAGCTTTGTTCATAGTGCTGCTTCCTAAGGCCCACTTGACTTCACATTCCAGAACATCTGGCTCTAGGTGAGTGATCACACCATCGTGGTTATCTGGGTCATGGAGATCTTTTTTGTATAGTTCTTCTGTGTATTCTTGCCACCTCTTCCTAATATCTTAATATTGTCTGCTTCTGTTAAGTCCACACCGTTTCTGTCCTTTATTGTGTCTCTGAGACCAAGCCAAATGGGCACTGACCAGGACCCCTAAAATTGTGGCACTTCAAGGCTGTGGCTCACTTTCTCTACCTCGCTTATCACAAAACCACTCTCCTTTCGAGTTGAGTCACCAAAAGGGAATGTATAAATAAATTATGTTATACTGTGTAAAGAGGAATATGTTTCATCTATTTAAGTGACAGTGTCCATCTCTACTGATATAGAAAGAGACACACAATATATTATTGAGGTAGTGATGGGGAAGCAGACTTCAAAACGGCAGATGGAGCACATTTCTACTTTTGTCAAATGTCTATTTGTAACCAGGATATCTCAGATGTCACCAGCCTGTGAGAACATATTTCAACGAATATCATAAATTACAAAGGCTCTGTATCTTGGTGCTGCTTGAGTATAGGAACAAAGCCTCTCTCAGGGGGTAGTCTGGCCATTTCTGAGAGTCCTCCAGGGCACTGTCTGCTCTGATTGTCCTGCTTCCACTCCCAGCAAATGTCAGGATACAGACTCTGTGGCCCATGATGCTCCAGAACCGGTGACCTTCTGCCAGCTGGAACGGGCACCTCCAGGGTAGCTCTAAGGCTTTCCTCTTCACCATCCTAATTTAAACGCCAAAGAGTATCTTCAGTTGGGTACTTGGGCACTAGTACTGCCTTGCCACTAGATTTGAGGACAAACGAAGGAAAGTACCACCTAGAGCAAAACTGGCAAATCCCACCTGAAAGGACTGCTTTTGGAGTCTCCAATCCCAGGCCTAGTCAAGGGCTCACCTGGGGCCCCTCATTGCCTTGATGCCATCTCTATTGAGCTGGAGGCCAACCCTTCACCAGAAATCTTCAGAGATGTCTGGGCCTCTGAGGTCTGACCCAGATGCCACAGGACTTGGTGAGTGACAGGAATTTCTTTTCCCTCCCTCAGGCTCCCCTGCCCTGGCCTTGCTTGCTTTCCTGGGATCATCCTTTTTTCCCAGGCACGGCCAATAGCATGCATGAAATGGGGGCGGGGGGCCCTACCTAAAGGCTTCCAAGTGGACAGCAGCACCCAGAACAATTGTTCAATATCTCCCCAGAGCTGCAGAAGGGAGGTATTTGCTTAACGGTTTGTAACAAAAAGTCCATTCAACGAGTTTTCACAAAATAAACAATCTATTCCTAAGGTCGATGCTCGTCTTTGTCATTCTCAGGGCAAAATTCTTTACATCAAAGCTTTAAACATCCAGGTTAAAAAAAAGAAAAACAACCCTTAGGTCCAGAGTTTTGGCTAGACACTGATATCTGTTTGTCTAGATCTTAAAAAATGACATAAAAATGTTTAAAAGAGTGATATTTCAGAATGGGATGGAGAGTAATTTTTCTTAATTTTCCCTTGACCTGTCTGCTTTTTCTATAATAAACATGTATTATTTCTGAAATTTTAAAAAAGTTTTAGAAAATATGATGAACCAGACTGCTCACGTTTCTTCAACCAGATCCTTAATAAAGATGCTGAATGCAGGTGGTATGGATTGGCCATGTGCCCCTAGGAGAATCCATCACCCTTTACATTTGCCCAATAGTCAACTTTGCAGCTAATTTCAGTCCATTATCATGTTCCAGCAAATGTGAATGTATTTGCAGAGAAGACTAGTGTCAGCAGGCATGATTTCATGAGCAGGAAAAGGACTGCTAAAATGGAAGCACTCTGTAACAGTGCCCCAGGTTTGCCCCCGGCCTCCCTGCCGCCATGGTCCTGGGAAGAGCTGCTTTGGGTGGCCCAAGTCCTAAGGAGAGGATCAACCCTAAGGAAGCCCAGTTCAGGTAGGCTCAGGGCTGTGATGACTTGGGAGGTGACGTAGAGGTGACTTATATGCCAGGAATAAAGTTGGACCTTGTCAAGTGTGACTCACTCACAAACGGAAGTAGCCGGTGCCGCAAAATGACTCACGGGACTCAAGGCATCACAAATAAAGCCCAGGTGGACTTCATGTAGTTGGGGGTTTTAGTCATGGGATCAGAGGACAAAGCTAGTGCTCAGAGGCTCATGCTGGGCCCCCCTCTCCCAGCTCCTTGGGGTGGGCACCCCAGGAAGGCATATCCTGGCCCTGCCACTGGTGCCTCAGGAACTTGACCCCTTGAGGTCTCACCTCTGCAAGGAGGACAGCTTCCCAAGGCTCAGTGCTGATGTTCAGTGAGCTGTGAATGATTTCCGTCAAATAGGCTGCCCCAGCTACCCTGGGCCCTATGAGGTGGGCAGAGCTGGGTGACATGGGATTGGCTTAGGACTGGGTCATCCTCACCATCCAGGCCTGCTTTTGCCAAGTCATAGATCACTGCTGATCTCTCTTCCATCCTGCTTGTGCTCGAGGCAGAAGTGTAAAACTAGTGAATCCATGTTAATCATTCTTGCACTAGATCAGTTAATCTATTGTTCATCTATTCCTTTTGGATCCCCTGCAAGTGGGACCAGGGTGGGGTGATATGAACAAACGAGATGGCCACTACTGCATGATACTGAATGCCGATGGGTGTGGTCTCCTTGGAGCAGGATTCAGCGTCCACCTCGCAGCGGCGGGGCTGGCAGAGCTCAGGGTTCTGTCAGTTGGGTTGGGGGCAGGACTGCAGGGCAAGGCCCTGGCCTCAGGGGAAAGGTATAAACTCTGGGCAGGACAGCAAGCTGGAAGCTGATCCTGAAGCCTGCCCACCGGAGTGGTGTTAAGGAAGGGAAAGTGATCAGGAGATGTTCAGTAGGTGAGGCCCTTTCAAAGTCTTGACGTTTGTCCAGCTCAGCGAGCCAGGAGTCTCCAGGGATTCTTGTGATCCAGGGTCAAGGGGTTAAGGGTGATTCCAGTCTCGACATCATGGATGGGGATGGGCTTCTGATATATTCTCAACCTTGGGCCAGACAGAGCTGAATTTATTGAACACTATTTTGTGCCAGACAGTGTTCTAAGTGTTTTCACATATACTAACTCATGGAATCCCACACCAGCCTCACAGCATGTCTAATTCTCTTACTATTATTTAACAAATGAGAAATGGGTTCAGAGATGGTGAACTTCCTGCCCAAAGGGACAGATAATTCTACCTTGGTCTTCATAGTACCTCTCTCTCCCTTCACTTCCCCAGACCTGGAACTAATGAGGCTGGAATGGAACATGCTGGGGTAGCAGACACAGCTGAAGCCCTATCTCATGCCCTGGCAGTCACCATTCTCTTTTGTGATAAAGGCAATGTTTTCCACTGTAAGCCCCTGCTCGCTCCATCCAACGGTGTTCTCTAGTTGGAGGATGCTTAGCCAGAGGGCAGGACTGCCCAGGAGTTACCACCCATCCTTCAACCAGCCCTCAACCAGCCACTGGAAAGGACTGGCAGATACATCCTCAGCTTTTTGTCCTTAGGTGTGACAACTCAGAGCCTTCTACAGTCTCCTAGAGGGTCCCTGCAGGATGGAGGTCTGGTTGTTCACAAGGGAAAACACATTGCCTCCTTTTCCATTTCTGTGTGATTCCCTGCTCTTTTGTCTGTAATCAGCTCTCGTTCCAACTCCTTGCTCTCAAATTCTTGTCTCAGGGTCTGGTTCTGGGGGAACCCAGCCCCATCCATCTTCCTTATTCAGGCTGCCCATCAGGACTTCTCAGGTCACCCATTGGGGTTGGCCTTTTTTCTCTCCTGGCAAATTCTTGGGAATGTGGAAGGATGGAGGTGGCACAGCTCCTGGGGACCTGTCAGCTCCCTTCCTGGGTTGAAAGGGACCATGGACATTGTGCTGTCAGAGAGGGAAGCCACTTTATTCCTCAAAGGACAGATGTAAATGTGTTCCCCTTTACCCTTGTCTTAGAAATTCCAGTTCGCATATGATTGAGGTGGTCCATGAAAGATGTGGAAAGATGAGGGTGAAAGAGTTTGAGCGGTTTGAGAACACTGTGCCAGCCTCCACTGTACTTCTTCCTGACCCACGGATCAAACCCAGGTCTTCTGCACTGCAGGTGGATTCTTTACAAGCTGAGCCACCAGGGAAGCCCCCCCTGCACTTAGTGTCAACTTAAAAGCATATTCACAACCTAAAAGTTGAGAATTATGTTTTATTTGGAAATCGTTAGGGCTATAGCCTGGGAGGCAACATCTCAAGTAGCTCTGAGAGAACTACTCAAAGGAAGTGAGGGGAGGAGTCAGGGTATGTAGACATTTTGCAACAAAGGGCAGGTAGTCTGAGCATCAGAAGATTACTGTTAAGTAAAGGAAACCAGATATCCTATGTTAAGGAATTTAGCTCTTTTTATGTATGGAAAGATGCAGGAGTCTATTCTCCCTGAAATCATTCCTTTCATATGCACCCCAGCTATCTGGGGGCCAGTATCCTGTGTTTTTCACATCCTGAGCCTCCTTGGGGGCTCTCCACAGGGAGTGGCTGATGTCTGATGGCTACTAGATGGCAGGTTTTCTTTCCTTCCTGGGTGTCCTTATAGCTCACTAGCTCACACTGGAGAATTGCAATCACTGGTGACGGTGACATCCTTCTTTACTGATACAGCAGGAAGCATTCCAGTTCTCATCAGTTTGGGAGGTCGGAGTGACAGAGCCCGTGGGAGCTGGGGTCAGTCTTCCTCTTCCGATTTTAATGGGAGCTCTGGAGCCATAAATCAGGAGTTGGGACAGAAATCAGATTTGCTCAGTTACTCCAAGCCTGTTTTCTCACCTTAAACATGGGATAATGACCCTCGGTAGAACCTGAAGTCTTGTATAAATCAAAGCCTCATTCGTTTATGGTGTCCTTACACCCTGCCCAACCCTTTATAAACTCTCCCACTCAGCCAGGTGGAGCGTGGCACCTATTACCTGCTGGGACCCCAACTGGTATTCAAAACCCAGATAGTTTGACTGATTGACAGTCTCAGTCATGGGATGCAATCTTGAGTCCCAGTGTGGACACTGTTTCTTCCAGAAGATGCTTTATAAAAAGGTCACTGCTCCTGTGCCTCCAGTGGCTGAGACTGTAAGAAAGTGTGACCCTGACTACAGCACCGGGTGGCTCAGTGGTAAAGAGCCCACCTATCAGTGCAAAAGATGCAGGAGATGCTGGCTCAGTCCCTGGGTTGGGAAGATCCCTGGAGGAAGAGATGCCAACCTGCCCCAGCCTGGAAAATTCCATGGACAGAGGAACCTGGTGGGCTACAATCCATGGGGTTGCAGGAGTCAGACATGACTGAGCACACACACACAGCATTAATGTGGTTACATCTTTGTCATTTCACCATCATTCAGTTCATAATCAATGTTCATCATTTTTTTTTTGTTTACTTGTGCCTTTCTCTTTATAGATGTCAGTTTTCTGAGAAGGGAATGTCCTAAGCCCTAGAACCTAGGAATAAGGATGAACTTTTTGGCATTTTTATAACATTTAACAAGATTAATGACTCTCTGTTAGTATTTTTCATTGATTTTATTTACTTTCTTGTATGTCTGTATGAAAAGCCTCTTCTTTCAAGATTTTTCTTCTTTTTTTAAACCAGAATTGCTGTGAGCTATCCCAAGGGCCCAGAATCTGGCTGGAGATTGCTTGTGAAATTGATATTTTTCTTTTTAAAATGTAACTTTTTAAAAATCAATAAGCCCATTGTGGTACCTTTCCTAGAGATTAGATCAGTTTTCCCTTAATAAATATTATCTTTTATCTCAGGATACCTCAGAGTGATATTTCAACCTTGTGAGGGACTTGGGCCTTGACGTACCTTGTTCTGAAAGTCTCAAAGAGTGCTGTTGGGTTTCTTGCTTTGTGGATGGACTGACTTAGAGCAGTGGGTCCTAGGTGCCCTCTGTAGATCCTTGTGGGGCTGGAATGAAGTCTCCATGGCAGCAGTAGGTGAGTTACATTTTTCTGACACACTCCTGACTGTTCTGGATTGGCTGATCCGGGCTCCAAGAGATGCTTCCCTGAGTGTAAACTGGAAGAGCCCTTCCTGCAGCCCTCATGAGACCATACACAGCAGCCTCCATCTCCTCCAAGGAGAAGGCAGGAGCCTCAGTTTCCCCATTTCCATGTCAGGGCTCATATTTTCACTTCACAGACTGTATTTTAAGGAGGTAGATTTTGAAAATTTCTAAGCATGTCAGTCTTTAGTTAATACTCATTAAATATTTTCTATCATTACTCTTGTCCCTGTGTTTTGAATGTAGAGCCTCAAGCTGACACATTTCTAACAAGAAAAAAAATGCCATGTGATATCATAAAACAAAATTCTACGTTGTCATTTTTCTGTGTTCAAAAGCATTGAAAGCCCATTTGTGGGGGTGGAGGGTGCGGAATATGTTAATCTAAATTTGCCAACTGTTTGTTCTTACAAAAAACTGTATTTTACTCCAATAATATGTCCTCCTAGTTTTGCTGTTAAAATGCCCTTTTTACAGTTTTATGCTTCAACAGCCCCGGGGTGCTGGGAAGGAGACCTTCATTCTCAATGTGGGAAAACTGACACTGAGACAGAGACTGAGTCACCGGGAGCTCTGGTTCAGTGCCCGGGTCTGTCTCCAAAGCTCCTTCTTCCCAAGGAGCTGGGTGCCTCCCAGTGGTCACCACTAGGGGCGCAGTCTGCCTTCTGGACACGTTTCCCTGGTGAGTATGGATAGGTTGGCCTAAGGAGCTGAATTGCATTAGGTACTTTTTATTCCAGAGCTGTTGCATCAGCAGAAGCCATAGGCCTTGATAAGAAGCGTATATTCCATCCTTTAAACCGGTCTCAGGAAGTACAGTGAGAATGATGGAAAAACTCCTGGCTCCAACCGCAGATCTGTCTCGACAGCCGGATGACCTTGAGGCCGTCACTTACCCTCCTCATCTTTACTCTGGCCGTAATATTACCCCCTGGCAGAGCTTTTACAACTGTCCATAAAGTAACATATGTGGAAGCACTGAGCTCATTGCCTGGCAAATATAGTTGCTCAATAAATGTTAGCTGAATTGTAATCTGAAATTTTGAGGCAGAGGCAGTGAGCCTAATTCCTGAGCCTGGAGACCTCATTTGGCTCATTGATTTGCCTTTAAGCGATTGATTTCATATGCCAGGGCACATGTCAGGATAGTGTAGGCAACCCAATTTAGCAAGCTGGTTTTAACTGTTGCAGATGTGATCTGTGACTGAAATAAGGAGTGTTTCCACATTCGAAAGCTCTGTGAATGGATGTCTCAGAGTTCACACCTGTGGACTGTGTATATCTCAGTGCCATCTTTGGTGGCCCTTGAGTGTCACGTGCCCCTCCCCGCCTTCCTTGGAGAATCAAGCACCTTCTCATCTCTGCTGTCTCTGTCAGATTTAAGATGACAGTTTGATGCTCTTGCTGAACAGGGAGCTCAGTCAATACCTCCAAAGACATTCTTATTTGGATCAAGGAGCAGAAGCAGCTCCCTCCCCCAGAGATTTTCTTTGAGGTCAGTGAGGATGATGGTGGTCAATCTGTGGGACTCCCAGCCAAGGCAGTGGACTTCACTGTCTTGATGCAAAAAATAGATGGGATTATCACTTACAGGCTCATTAAGGAGTGGGTCAAGGGATAATTTCTTTGAAAAGAAGGCTGTGCTCTTTCCCAATGGGGAAGCAGAGAGAAAACAGACCCAGGCATACAGTCCTTCAGGCCAAGGTGAGGAGGAGCTTTGGAGCTGGGGATAAGTGCCAGAAAGGTGTCCCTGAAAGAAAGGGCCAAGGTTAGAGACGGATGTCCACATGAGTCAGCAGGCAAGTGTGCTGAAGGTGGCTGTCAAGAGCAGAGGTGAGAAATGGAGCATTTCTTGCCATATCAGTAAACAAGGATTTCACAGTCATTAGTGATTCCGGCCCTTCATATGTGAATTCCTGAGGCCCAAGGACACTCAGGAAGAAGAAGAATACAGGGGCATCCATCAGGCTGCAGCCCCTCCTTATGAACTCCGAGGAACTCAGGGGGTGAAAAATGCAGGATGCTGGCCCCAGATAGCAGAGACGCATATGAGAGGAACGATTTCAGTGAGCCCAGACTCTTGCAGCTTCCCAGACATAGAAAAGTGCTCAATTCCCTAACTTGGGATATCTAGTTTTCTTTAATTCATAAAATATTTTAGATGTTCAGACTACCTGGCCTTTGATGCAAAACTTCTATATAATCTGACTCCTCCCCCCAGCTCCTTGGGTTACTTGAGATGCTGTCTCAGGCTTGAAGTCCTAAAAATTCCCACCGAATAAAACATAACTCTCAACTTTTAGGTGGTGACTATTTTTTAAGTCGACAGAGGGAAGGAGCTGAAATAAGAAAGAGTGGGTGAGGGTACCAGAGGGGCGGCTTGAGGGCTCTGCACCCAAGCGTGGGCTTCATGTGACGTGTGCGTTCCCAGCTCCTGCGGATGGCACCCAGCTGCTTGGGCACCAGGTGAGGCAAAGGTCTGGCCACCAATCTGGATGCAGGTCAGGTCAGAGAGGGCATGATGGGGACCCAGGCTGGAGGGGAGGCCCCTGATCTCCTGGGCCAAGGCCCCTCGGCTCCTCCTGACGGAAATCAGGATGCAGCGTGGAGGTTAGTCTTCTTACGGGGCCCTAGCCAAGGGGATGGCAGGGAGGTTAGATCTGACAGGTCAACATGCACAGCATGGGCTGAAGTCCCGAGAGTCATGGGCCTGGTGCAGACATGGTGATGTAAAGAAGCTCAGAAAAAGCAAAAGAATTCCAGAAAAACATCTGCTTCACTGACTACGCTAAAGCCTTTGACAGTGTGGATCACAACAAACTGTGGACAATTCTTAACGAGATGGGAATACCAGACCACCTGAGCTGCCTCCTGAAAAACCTGTATGCAGGTTAAGAAGCAACAGTTAGAACTGGACATGGAACAATGGACTGGTTCTAAATTGGGAAAGGAGTATGTCAAGGCTGTATATTGTCACCCTGCTTATTTAACTTATATGCAGACTACATTGTGTGAAATGCTGGGGTGGATGATGCACAAGCTGGAATCAAGATTGTTGAGAGAAATATCAATAACTTTGGATATGCAGACGACATCACCATTATGGCATAAAGCAAAGAGGAACTAAAGAGCCTCTTGATGAGGGTGAAAGAGGAGAGTGAAAAAGCTGGCTTAAAACTCAACATTCAAAAAACTAAGATCATAGCATCTGGTCCCATCACTTCATGGCAAATTAGATGGGGAAATAATAGAAACAGTGACAGATTTTATTTTCTTGGACTCCAAAATCACTGCAGATGGTGGCTGCAGCATTGAAATTAAAAGATGCTTGCTCCTTGGAAGAAAAGCTATGACCAACCTAGACTGCATATTAAAAAGCAGAGACAGTACTTTGCTGACAAGGGTCCACATAGTCAAAGCTATGGTTTTTCCAGTAGTCATGCATGGATGTGAGAGTTGGACCCTAAAAAAGGCTGAATGCTGAAGAATTGATGCTTTTGAACTGTGGTGTTGGAGAAGACACTTGAGAGTCCCTTGGACTGCAAGGAGACCAGTCAATCCTGAAGGAAATGAGTCCTGAATATTCATTGGAAAGACTGATGCTGAAGCTGAATCTCCAATACTATGGCCACCAGATGCAAAGAGCCAACTCATTGGAAAAGACCCTGATGCTGGGAAAGATTGAAGGCACAAAGAGAATGAGAAGGTTGGATGGCATCACCGACTCGATGGACATGAGTTTGAGCAAGCTCCGGGAGATGGTGAAGGACAGGGAAGCCTGGTGTGCTGCAGTCAATGGGGTCGCAGAGTCAGACTCAACTGAATGACTGAACTCAACAAGGAATCTCAGCACTCACTCTCTGGGCCTGGCTGGCAGCCATGGGTTCACGTTCCTGGGTGGCCTCATCCTCAGCACACCTCTCACCTTCCAGTCTCAACTCTTGAATCCAAATGCTTGAATCTCATGCTGGCTGGCATCCGGCAGTGTGTCTGGATAGACTCTGACTCTGACACGGCAGTTTGCAGAAAGACTAAGGCAAGAAACGTGGAAGACTCATTCTCTGTTTCTTGATTGCAGTGTGACAAAATCAGAGCCCCTCTCCTGGAGAACCCAGCCGGAGGCCTTCTCACCCAGCCTGGAGCAATTACCCAGATTATTCAGGCAAAAATCCCACAGCACAGCTACTGAAGTGGAGAAGATGCACTGTTTCATGAAAAATTCTACCTTCTCCATTTCAGTTGCCTTAAAAAAAACAAAACCAAACCTATTGTGTTAAAGTTACTCTTGATGTTGACTCATTTGGGATCTCACTGTGCTCCCCTCAGGATTCCAGCCTTTCTGCCCCTCCCAGGATGATTGCAGCACTGAGTGGAAATTGAACAGACTAGTAAATAGATTCACATCTTTGTGGCACACAGTAAACACAGGAAGTGATTACTGGATAAAAAACCTAACCAATCCCACCAGAGGGGAAGGAGTTGCCAGCATGACACAGTATCAGCAACCAGCTGGGAGAGAGGAGAGACTGGAGCCACTGAAGTCCCGACTGGGAGCCATTGGTCACCCTTCCACGAGCAGAGGTTCCCGTTGGTTCCTGCTCCTCGCTTTTCTGACCAGCAACAGACTCTGATGACCTGTTCCCAGCAATGTGCACACTGACCTTGAGCCCATGCTGACCCATCCTGATTCTGAGCAGGACCTGAGCAGGACCCTGCGGGGCTCCTGGGCACGCGTGCTTCTTGACGCATTTCATTTCATGTTTGTGGGGAACAAATTCCAGTCTCCATGACCTTCCCTGAGTTCCGAAGGGGGTTCTGGGATTCAAAATCCACCCTAGGCACTGAGGGTCCTTGGGCTGATGGCAGAGTGACTAGCCGTGGATCCAACTGCTAGTGGGGTTTTTACCCAGGCTGGGTTAGGTCAGGGTGGGCTCTGCTGAGGGCCTGAATGGGCGAAGTCTGCAGGATTCTGAGTCAAAGATAAGATGGCGGGCAGGAGGGGCCAGAGCAGAAGGCAGCAGACCCGCCTGCTGATGATTCCAGTGTGACCCTGTGGGTTTAGCAGGCATCAGCAACCCCTCCCATCCCGGCCTGTGCCAACACTTACCTCATGTCATATCCTCATGACATGAGGAAATCATCCCAGACTCCTTCCTGCTTAGAACTCGACAGACTGCGTTGGTTGAATTTATTTCCAGTCATCTTTTTGTTTTCTAATTCTGGAGGTGTCCATTTTCTGGTACAAAAATACAAATCCTCTTACTAGGGTGATCAAATTTAACTCAATATGACAATCAGCAGCCCAGTGCAAGCATTTCATCTCTCTAACACACGAGGTCTCGTAAGACATTGATGTCTCATAAGACATTGTCTTTGGAGTCAGATGCTCAGCTGGAGCACGTGCGCTGAACTCCCAGGAGAACCCCTCACAGGCATGGTGGGCAGTGGACGCACAGGGAGGAGGATGCCTTGTCGGTGGCAACAAGGGGACCCTGGGCAGGCGAGAGCCCTTCCCCGGGTGCTCTCAGACTTGTGATCACAGATCTTGGTCCCCGGCTGCCAACACTCACACCTGTTTGAGTCCTGAAGTTGGTGGCTCCTCCCATCTCTCTCTTTGTGTTTCAGAATTCAGCTTTTGCTTTGTTCAAGGCTTTGCACAGTCTTTCAGTTTTAACCTTATCATTTTTTTAAATTTATTTAGTAGCATGGGATCTTAGTTGTGGTACATGGCACTTCTGTGCTGCCTCAGTAGCAGAAAGAGCCTAGATCTGGGAGCTGAATGAGCTTGACCCTGAAGCAAGGCCATGCCTCCTTACTGCCTTAGGGACGAGGCACAGCACTCTGCCTCCTGTGGGTACTTGAGAGATGCCATGCCTATATGATAACCCCACTGTTGTGCTGTCTGGCACTCACCTCAGTGGGCAATAGGACTGGGAAGGATGGATCCTTGGCTTTCTTTACCTGACATAATGGAATCCATTGTGTTTGTCTACTTAGCATTCCTTTCCTTCTTTTGACACCCAAGTCTGCTTCTTTTCACTTATTAATTGCTATATAACAAATCCTTCCCAAACTTGGTGGCTTCACATTTTCATTTTATATTATTGCTCATGATTCTATGGATTGACTGGGTCCCACTAAGTCGTTCTTCTATTCATCTTGGTATTAGCTGGCTGTGGTCATCTGAGGCTTGATTAGGCTGCTGTGTCCAAGTGCTTACTCGGATGCTGGTTGGTTCTGGCCAGCTGTTGGAACTCACTGGAGCTGTTGAACTGAGCACCTCTGGTTTCCTCCACAGGCCTCTCTGTGAGGCTTAGGTTTTTCCCAGTAGGGTGGCTGGGTTCTAGGAGTGAGCATTCCAAGCACATGAATACAGAAATCGTAGCTTTCTTAAGTCCCTTGTTAGTAAGACAGCACCACACTGGCTATATTCTATTAGTCCAAGAAAGTCACCAACCAGACCAGATTCAAGGGGAGAAGGCATATTCTTCGCCTCTCAGTGGGAGGTGAGCCTAAGGAGTTTTGATCCTTTGAGTCTATCATACCTTCCTTTGGAAAGAAAGTGGGGCAGCCAATTGGAGCACCATCCCCCTAGCCACAGAGATGGACAACTGACCCAGGCGTGGACAAAGTTCCTTTTTAATACTGGCATACCCACATGCCCTGCCATGGCAGTTGGCCTGAGATGGGGAGTCACCTAGGCTCCTTTCTTGGGGTCTGGTATACGGGAAACAGAAGAGACAATTTCCCCTTTACTGTGGAGTGGGGTAGCTTGGATGGTGCAAGCCTAAGACTGCTTACAACCAGAGTGAGGCTGCAAGCCGCCATCACGGAGACTCATCTGCCTAAGACAACAGTGAAGCAAGTGTTCAGAAAGTAGCAGAGAGAGAGGGAGGCAGGGAGGCGGGAGAGAATGAGGATGTTAAAGGCAGAGAATGGCACTGACGATGACAATGCCATTTGCTGGGACCTGGAGTTTCCAGACTCCCAGTGACACGGAGCCAACAAATTCTCTCTTACGTTAAAGCTAGTTTGAATTAGTTTCTATTACCTTTGATCAAACAAAAGGGTCCTGACTCGCAGGAAGTCATTCATTAAGTCTGGTTTGTCATCCAGAAAACAGTAGCAACTGTAGCTGGAATGGGCTTCCCACGTGGTGCCAGTGGCAAAGAACCAACCTGCCAAGGCAGGAGACATTAAGAGATGCGGGTTCAATCCCTGGGCCAGGAAGATCTCCTGGAGGAGGGCATGTAAACCCACTCCAGTATTCCTGCCTGGAGACTCTCATGGCCAGAGGAGCCTGGTGGGCTAAGTCCATAGGGTCACAAAGAGTTGGACATAACTGAAGCAACTTAGCTCTCAAGTGTGTAGCTAGAATATACTGAGCTCCTGTTCCCTGGTGGCTCAGATGGTAAAGCGTCTGCCTGCAATGCAGGACACCCGGGTTCGATTCCCAGGTCAGTAAGATCCCCTGGAGAAGGAAATGGCAATCCACTCCAGTACTCTTGCCTGGAAAATTCCATGGACGGAGGAGCCTTGTGGGCTACAGTCCATGGGGTCTCAAGGAATCAGACACAACTGAGCGACTTCATTTTCTTTTCTTTCTTTCTTCCTATTACAGACCGGGCAGCCCCGATTACAGACTGTGAGTGTTACATACTTGTCTTCATTTAAGTCCCACAGGAAACTTGGAGGGTCCCTTTAAAGTGAGGGCCATTGTACTCATTTTACTGATAAGGGTATGAAGCTTAGAGTGGTCAGGTCCCATTTAACCAGGAAATGGTGTAGCCATGCTTCTGGTTCTTTAGAACAACCAAGCCTGTTTATCCTTCACCCACTGCCCTGCACTGCCCAGGTGTGGTATGCAGACCAGCCAGAGAAGCCTGGTTAAAGGTAGGCTGGCATGACTTTTAAATGAGTGTGCTAACAATACAAGGCCATTGTGAGAAAAGGGGGTCCCTGAGTCCCTCTGTGTTCTCCTTCTTTGGGACATCTTCCTGGAATCACCAACTCATGGCCAACAGCAAGCAGAATCAAATCATAGGTAATTCTTTTCTTTTTTAAAAAAAGAAAAGAATTTATTTATTTATTTATTTACTTGCGGCTACATTAGGTCTTACTTTTGGGGTGCAGGATCTTTCACTGTGACAAGAGGGCTTAGTTGCCCCAAGGCATGTGGGATCTTAGTTCCCTGACCAGGGGTCAAACCCACATGGCCTGCACTGGAAGGCAGATTATCAACTACCGGACTACCAGGGAAGACCCAGGCCATGTGTAACTCTGACATCAGGGGAAAGGAGTGTGTATTTCCCAAAGACATCTCAGATGGAGCTTCTGGTCTTAACACACTCCAGTTCTAAGGAAGAGGAGAGGAAATCAGTGGCGTGTGAGGTCCCCTTCCCTGACTACAGGGGCCACTCCCAAGGTTCTGTCTGAACCCCCAGCATCTCCTGCTCTGCATTCTCAGCCTTCCTATGAGAGTTAGTTCCCATCTGTTGTTTGCAAGTCACTCGATGGTTGTCAACCTGATGGGTGTCTAACAAGGAAACAGTCGTTGCAGAGCAGATTAAGGCAGTTTGGGGATTGGACTGTTTGTCAAATGTTAAAACAACTTCATCTCCATCCTAAGCATTTCTTTCAATACCCATTACCCAGAGGGTTGGCTCAAGGCCAAGATGCCGGAGCTGGCAGATGTCTGGGTGAGAGAGAGAGCCATGCACTTTGCTGATATTTGCCGAAAACCTATAATGCACCAAACCTGACCAACGGTGAACCTTCGATGCCACTTCCGGTGTCAGGGATTTATTCAAAACCTCCTCCCTAGGCTGCCTGCCTCTCTGGCCCCACGTAAGAATTATTTGCTTCCTGATAGAAATGAACTTGAGGCCCTAGTGAAATGAAGAGATCAGCACACATCAAAACATGTAACCTATCTTCTGTCACTCTCTGCTCTGCCTGGGCCACCAAAGGCTGCAAGAACTGAGGTGCCTTTTAAAATGACATGTGCCTATTCTGAGATCTGTAAAACCTCACTGGCAAGGCAAGCTCTGGGCACTGGGAATGATGGTCTTTCCATAAATATTGTGCCCACCATCCCACATTTTATAGCCTGGGTCTGCCTATAAAGTCACTGCCCTTCAGCACTGAGTTTGAGCTTCATCCACTGGAATTTGGGAAAACTCTTATATGCCAAGATGTCAAAATCTTGTTCACATGACTCAACAGCAGTAACTGACCATGTGTCCTCTCCCCTTTTGGGCAATAAGAGTGGGGATTGGTCTTCTCTTAAGAGCAGACAGAAGAAAAGTCCCCTGAGGGGCAATTTGGGAAAGGAGTTTTCAAACCTCTCTGCCCACACATCTAGGGGCTATGGATGACCACGCTGCTGCCCAGCCCCTGCTGCCTGCCAGATCCAGACACAGTCCTGTTCAGCTCACCCAAGAGGATAGCTGAGGCTGCATCCCCTCTAGCAAGCAAGCTCTGGAATATCCAAGTGCCTATGTTTGGGCCCATTTGCTGTTAAGTCTTAGCCTCTTAGATGCCCATTGGGCCTTCCGCCTCCCATAGGAATGGGCCCCTACACGCCCCTATTCCCTGTCTTACCCAATGCAAAATGGGATGCTGGCCATCTTCCAGATCCTGGTGGCCCCTCTGTTGGAGCGGAATCTGCTTTCAGGACTTTCCAGTATCTCCCAGGACACACTTAGCAAAGTGGAGGCAGCCTCCTACCCTACAATGAGCCCAAGCACTGCTCAGAACTCTAGAGGCCACCCAACATCCCTTTCATCTGATTCCCCTTGGACCAGAATTCTTAAAGCCAAGGCTAAACTTGAGCTTGCTCCATGTCGTGAACATGTGATTAGGAGGAGCTCAGCCATCTTCACTCTACTGACTCAGAAGTTTCCCTGAGCCTGGAGCAGCTGTGTAAGACCCCTCTCTATTCCTAAGCCACTCCATGCCCCTCACCCAACCCACACCTACTCTAACCTAGGGCTGGGTCACCTGTGCTAGTTATTGCTGTTCAGTCACTAAGTCATGTTTGACTCTGCAGTCCCATGAACTGCAGAATGCCAGGCTTCCCTGTCTTTCCCTATCTCCCTCAGCTTGCTCAAACTCATGTCCATTGAGTCAGGGGTGCCATCCAACCATCTCATCCTCTGTCATCCCCTTCTCCTCTTGTTCTCAGTCTTTCCCAATATCAGGGTCTTTTCCAATGAGTTGGCTCTTCGCATCAAGTGGCCAAAGTATTAGAGCTTCACCTTCAGTACCAGTCCTTCCAATGAATATTCAGGGTTGACTTCTTTTGGATTGACTGGTTTGATCTCCATGCAGTCCAAGGAGCTCTCAAGAGTCTTCTCCAGCACCACAATTTGAAAGCATCGATTATTTGGCTATCAGCCATTTTTATGGCCCACTCTCACATCCATACTAGATTACTGGAAAAACCGTAAATTTGGTTATACTAACATTTTAGGCAAAGTGATGTCTCTGCTTTTTAATACACTGTCTAGGTTTGAAGGTGCATCAAACCTCAGGAGCATTGTTTCCTATCTGCCAAATCATCTCTGGCACTTCCACTCGGGAGCCCCTGCACTACTGGGGTGGAGAGAGGGACAGGCCGGGAACTGAAGACATGAAGGTAAGGAGGGCGGAGCCTGGAGCAGGCAGAGAGGATGTGCCAAATGAACTCTCAGTGTGGGCTTCTTGAGCCCAGGAGGGAAGAAGGTCAAGCAGAGGTTGAGAGCAGCTGTGGTGGGGCCACTTGGGGAGTTGGGTGGCTTCCTGAGGGGAGGGCAGCAGCCATGGAGGAGAGGGGCAGCAGCCGTGGAGGAGAGGTGCAGCAGGGAGCTGAGCGGGGCTTACTCTGGTCTGGATATTGGGCAGCTTTCTCAAGCAAACAGCCATGCCAGGATGCAGGGCCCTGGGGAGTGTTAATGCTGAAACACAGCCCTGCTCGCAAGTCTCTTGACCTCAGTTCTCACAAGTACCAGGGGGAGACACCCCTATAGGCTTATGAGAAGATGTTTTTTTCTCCTGCATCCAGGACCACACCATCCACCCAGTGTGTAGCTGTGCTGAGGTGCCCTCTTCATGGCCCTGCCCTCCTGCTGGCCTGCTTCAGCCCTGTATGGGTCCAGGACTCCCTGGAGATCCGTGGGGCCTTTCCTGACCTGCCTACTGCCTCCCATCCCCTCCCTGTTTTGTCATCTGAGCCTTCTCTCCGCTCTGCTATTTCATTCATTCTTCATTCACTCAACAAATGCAGCATATAGATTCTAACTACCTGCTGGGGCTATAATAGGTCAAATAAAGTCCCTGCCCTTGTGTGGCTTATTACTGATTTGCAGCAGACGAGTGAACCAGTAAAAACTTACAGTGTATATACTGTGATGAGAAAGTGAAGGGTGCTCTGGGAGTGCCTAGCTGGGCCTGCTTTCATTTCCTAGGGCTGCTGTAACACATAACCACAATTTGGTGGTTAAAACAATAGAAGTTTGTTCTCTTGTGGTTTTGGAGGCCAGAAGTCCAACGTCAAGGTTATGGCAGGCTCATGCTCCTCGGTAAGGCTCTAAGGGAGGATCCTTGCTTGCGTTTTGGTTCATGGTAGCTGCTGGTGATCCCTGGTGCTCCTTGCATCTCTGCGTCTGTGGTCACATGGAGTCCTCCCCGTGTGTCTGTGTCCAAATCTCCCCCTTCTGATGATCGTATCCTGCTTTGGGTCAGAAGTCATGACTTCTCAACTTGTTAACATCTACAAAGACTGTATTTCCAAATAAGATCGCATTCAGGACTTCCCTGGTGGTCTAGTGGTTAAGAATCCACCTGCCAATGCAGGGAACACAGGTTCGATCCCTGGTCCAGGAAGATCCCACAGGCCACAGACTGACTAAGCCTGTGGGCCACAACTACTGAGCCAGCGCCGTAGAGCCTGTGCTCTGCGGCAAGAGAAGCTCCCGCAATGAGAAGCCCACACGCTGCAACCGAGAGCAGCCCCACCCGCCACAGCCAGAGCAAACCTCTGCATAGCAATGGAGATCCAGCCCAGCCAAAAACAAAAGAAGAGAAAGATTCCATGCATAGATCCTGGGAATTTTAGGACATATCTTTTGGGGGGATACAATTCAACTCAACAGGACCATTAACATGGACTTGGATCATCAGGGCAGGTTTCTCAGAGGAAATGAAATTAACTTTTGAAAGCAAGTAGGGATTGGTCAGGAAGAGGAGGAGGAGGGACTGATATATATGAGGTCTGGGCAGAGGAGAGAGCTAGAAACATCTCAGGCAGTAAGGCCGTGCAGTCTGGCTGGCTCACTGATTAACAGTGGGAGTGACATGATGGAATTGGTTGGGGGCTGGATGGTGCAGGGCCCTGTGTTACCTGTTAAGGGTTTGGTTCTGTCCTCAGGGTAATGGGAAGACGCTGAAAACCTTTATGGAAGAGACTAGTGTAGCTGTGTTTATGTTATAGAAACATCATTCTAGCTACGTGGAGAACTGATGGGGCAGCAGCAGCCTGAGGCCCAGGAGAGGAGAGGGGCAGCTGTTGCCATGGTCCAAGGTAAGGATGTTGACTTAGGGAATGGAGAGAGGCGTGTAGAATGGGGAGATATTTATGAATTTGAATGATGCGGCTGTATGATAGAAGGGATATGGGGATGAAGGAGAGGGGCAAACAAAGATTTAAGGCAGGCCTTTGACCCATGAGATTTCCAGAGAGGATAGACCATGCCTCCCAGGGGAGCTTATGCCAAGAAGGAGGGTCTCCTACATAAGGAATGTACAAAGGTGTTTCAGGCTTTGAGGTAAAACGCACAGAGCATTTACACGGTGTGGAGTGAAATGCCCAGAGGGCAAGGGTTCTGTCTTGCCCAGAAAACTGTGGTCGGGTTTTCCTGCAACATGGGTTGGGGGGGGGGGGACCCATACACACAAATGGGTCATTATTTGAAAGAAAGTGGAAGTGAAGTCTCTCAGTCATGTCTGACTCTTTGCGACCCCATAGACTGTAGTCTACCAGGCTGCTGTGTCCATGGGATTTTCCAGGCAATAGTACTGGAGTGGATTGCCATTTCCTTCTCCATTATTTGAAAGAAGCAAGCTTAAAAGGGAGATAGCCCAGTGCAGGTGACTTTAAGACTGGGGCTAGGGACCTCTGCATGGGCAGGTAGAGATGGAGAGGGTTGTGGCAAGGGATAAGAAGAAGGGGCTCTGGGTCTCCATCTCACCTGAGCATATGACATCTGCCCATCCCCCAACCCCAACCCCCTCCTTGCCAGTGCTCTGGTGGGTCATCTCTGTGCCCTTGCCCCAAGTTGGCCTCACCTGTCTGCTTCTGGACACCAGCTTCCAGGTCTGGACAGAGCCTCCAGCTCCTGGGATGCTTTCACCAGGCCCCCACCTGGTCACGGGCATTCTCTCCCATCCCAGTAGAGACTCTGGCAACTGCTGGTCCAGCAGCCCTCCCAGCTGGAAGCAGCTGGCCCAGAGATATGGGAGATTCTGAGAGGTAGTGGGATTTGGGGCCTTGGGTGAAAAACCTAAGAGAATGAGTTGCTATTTATGAAGCCAGGCGCTGTGCTAAGAACCTTGAAAGTATCATCTTGTTTGATTTCTACCATCTGGGTATCAATATCTCCATTTTACAGATGAGGTGATTTGGGGAATCAAGTGACCTGTTGATCAATGTTGCACAAGTAGTGTGACAAAGTCAAGATTGAGACCCAGGTCTGTCTGATGTAAAAGCCTGTGCTGAAGACCCCCCCATTCCCTGCGCTCACACACTTGAGTGTGACTATCTCCCCCAGAGATCTTCAAGGCACCTTGTCCCCTTATGACCCCAATGGTCAGAGATAAGATGGCCCTACTTCCATTCAGTGCCACAGCAGACTCACTTGAAATGAAATAAAAATAAAACGATCAGATCTCAGAAACAGAAATTATGTTAATCAGAGTCTTCATGCCATACTCATTACCTGTCTGCTCAAGGCCTTCCATTGTTTTATGGGCTTTCCCCCACTGAATCCTCAGTCTTCACTTCTGCCCCATTCTTCCTCTAGCTATTCACTTCAGTGTGTTTGATATATGGCCTCACATGCACATGGATCCTTATTAAAATCTGATGTTGTTTTGTGGTGTGTTATGTGTTTTTAATTTACACTAATGGTATTGTGCTATAAATCTTGTTCTGTTTCTTACCTTTTTTTTTCCCACCCTGCACTCTGTTTTTAAGATCTATTTCTGCTGGTCTTTACATAGCTAGCTCATTGCTGAAGATGCATCTGCTGCCTTTTTGTTATCCATCCCACCAGGCTTCAGCTAACCAGAAAGAGAGCCAGTGATCATTCTGGTACACGGGCCTCTTGAATCTGTTCAGGAGTGTTTCAGGCTCTACACCCAGTGAAGGCGTGTGGATTGCTAGGTTACAGGTGTTAACAAACTGAGTTTCATTAAACATTTCCATTACATGTAGCAAAATGCCTCTACCAATTAGAAGGAGTTCCCATCTCTCTCTACTTTTTTTCTCCAACACTGTGTTCCTTCCTTTGTTTAATGGTGGCGCTCTCTTGAAATGGGTTGCCATCCAAGGGAGGGAATTACAAGATCACAGGGCTGGGCCAGTCTCCTACTTCGGGATGGCAGCTCTTCCTTCGCTGCTGGCCTTAAGACATATCCACGCTCTGGCCTTGCCCCTCCCTTCCCTGTGGCACCTGTGAATTTCCTCCATTCTGTCTGTCTTGACTTATCTAGCCTTGATTAAGCGAACTCACCCATCAGCACTGAGTAGGGCCCAGAGGGAAGGGTGCTGTTCTTATGTTGGCTGACGTGCCCGCCATACCAGTCTTCCTCTTGGCCCTCTCTAAGTTTCCTCCAAATGTGGCTCCTGCCTTCTTCAGAGTGCGTCCCTCAGGGCCAGAGCTACAGTGGTCTCATCTTCCCTAGTTCTCTTCATTCCAGCTGCTATCCCATTCCACCCATACATGAGCCTACTAAGGTAGAGGTCCCAGCATGCTCCCCTCCCTACAACAGACAGTTATTTCCATGAATAGCAGAGTAACCTGTTGAGAACTTGCTTTGGGTTTTTCACTGCTGTACAAGACATTTCCTTAGATTTCCCCAGGGGTGTGGAGAACTCATAGGAAGAGACAGCGCTCCCTCACTCCCCACCCTGCTCCCTGGCAAGCATGGACCATTCCTTTATGTTTCTGAGGTTGTCTTTCTTCTTGATAGGCCATCAAGCTCCATGGTGGAGTAAAGAGGTGGAATAAGTCCTCTGTGTCTCAGAATCTGAAAAGGCCGGTCTGATGTTGATAGCAGATTCTTGAGAACCAGTGATGAGGGAACCAATGATAAGAGGAAGAGAAAGTGAAAAAGCTGATCTTTAGGGGAAAAAAAAATAGATGAAGCAGAAAAGCAGAGGAAAGCAAAGGTGAGAGAACATGAGGAATCTGAAAGCAGAAACAGAAATGGGGAGAATCCCCACTTGGCAGCTGTGTTAGTTGACTATTGTCTCAAATTGCTACCAAATCTCAGTGTCAGATGACAAGTATTCATTTCCCCTGTGACTCTGATCAGTGGGGATTGGCTGATCTAGGCTGGGCGGTGGCTCAGTTCTACTTGGCTCTCCTTTTAAATGGGCAACCCAGACATGTTTTCTCATGGCGATGGGGAAGCACAAGACAAGCCCAGTGCAAAGCTGTGAGCACAAGATGCTTGTCATTTCATGGGTCAAAGCAAGTCAGATGGCAAAGGGCCTGGAAATAAAGGAGCAGGAAGGTTTGGGGGCGTTGACGCACTCTACGCTGCAACTTTCCGTTTTTCTGAGACTCAGTTGTACTCCCTTTACTGCCTTTATTTTAGTTTATTTGAATAGGTTTCCCCCTTATGATGAAATAATTCCTGTCAAGATAAGACTTTAAAATATAGGTTAGGTGACTAACCTGACCTCTTCTTTGCATCTTCTTTCTTGTGGCAGAAAACCTGGGGCCAGAAGACAGCCTGGACTCTTTTCATGTTAGAAAATTATTATTATTTTTTACTAATTTTTTTCAAACTCTAAGCTTTTTGTTTTGCTTTGGGGTATAGCCAGTTAACAATGTTGTGGTAGTTTCAGGTGAATGGAGAAGGAACTCAGCCATATATACGTGTGTGTGTGTATCCATTCTCCCCCCCGCAACCCCACTACCGTCCAGCCTGGCCCATAACACTGAGTAGAGTTCCATATGCTGTATAGTAGGACCTTGTTGCTTATCCATTTGGAATATAACAGTTATGTACATGACCTTCCCAAACTCCCTAACTATCTCCCCGCCCCCCCACCGGCAACCCTAATTTCATTTTCTAAGTCTGTGAGTCTGCTTCTGTTTTATAAGTTCATTTGTATCATTTCTTTTTAGATTCTACGTGTAAGGGATGCCATACGATATTTCTCCTTCTCAAGACAGCCTAGACTCTTGATAAGGAGAAAGTGATTCATTTGGCCAGGGAAGGGGGGATTGTCCCAGGCAACTTGTCCAAATCACCACATTCAAGGGAATCTGCAGACTCTCTACCCCTCCCATCTAGAGCTGCCTTCAATAAGGTTGTCTGCAGAGCTGGGGTATGGTGGGCACAGCATTAGGGCTCTGGGTGTGGTACTTCTCAGCATTAATTACATTGCCAGGCTGGGAGTCTGTAGGGGCCAATGTGAAGGACGCCAAAAGGAGGTTTGTCTCAAGGGAGGAGTAGGGACTGTTGTGAAGCAGACCAGGAGTCGAGTCCAGAAGATCAAACTGGGGGCCAGCTTCAGGCCCCAGTACAACAGACAGCTGGCACGGGAGCTAAGCACCAGGTCTGTGCCCAAGGGCAGCCACAGCAGAGGGAGCAGTAGCAGGAAGGCCTCTAGTTCCAAGACCCTGTAAGGACCTGGTGCTTTGCCCACCCAGGCTTAAGAAATGGGACAGGACACGATTCCCAGTCCTGGAGCAGCCCCTGATTTCCTTCCAGACCTGGCTCCCACTGGCCCGGGACCCTGGGGTGGAGGTTGCATGTGTGCGTTTATTTTGATCATCATGCTTCAGTGAGCCTGGGACAGGTAGGTATTGCAGAAGCAAGTATCTGGAGGTCTGGATATCAAGGAGAGAGCTGCTTCTTCCTTCCTCCCCTCCTCCCACGTCCTAGGAGGATGGAAGCTGGCTGGGCTGCCTCTGCTGCCTGCTAATGCTGCTGCAGAGTTATTGGTGGTCCCGAGGGTCCTATCCCTCACTTACAACAACTGCTCAGAAGCCAGATCCTTGGGACTTTTATGGGTGATGAGGATGTATGAACCAGAACAAGTTTGACTCCCTGACCCCCCATTGAACTGGCAACAGGAGAAGTGAAATCAATTCTGGTAACCTGAGCAGCAGGAGAAAGCCAGCAAGAGTAACGGGAAACTGTCAAGGTCATTTTCTCACCTGCACAACAGGGAAGAGAAGAAAAAAACGAGCCAATAACAACACAATGATTGTGTATTGATGCCTGCTACGTGGCAGGCCCTGGGCTGCATAATGGGATGTGAAAGCACGTGAGAAGTGGTTTCTGAACTAGTCCTGGTCTAGCTGATGTTGAAAGGGCACACGGAAGCATATAAACAAAATACACACTGATGAGTGCTGTTGGGATCTGGAGAGGTGAGACCAGCCAGCGTGGTCAGGGAGTGCGTGTCTGTAGTGCTAGTTAGGTTGTGCAGCAGCAGCAGCAACCAACCCCTCTCTCTATGTATTTTTAATTACTGAAGTATAGCTGATTTATAATGTGCTAATTTCTGCTGTATAGCAAAGAGATTCCGTTATGCATCTGTATGTTCTTTCTCATATTCTTTTCCATTATGATTTATCTCAGGATGTTGAACTTAGTTCTCCGTGCTGTACAGAAGGACCTTGGTGTTAATCTATCTTATACATAATAGTTTACATCTGCTAATCCCAACTCCCAATACTTCCTCCCCTCCTTGACTCTCCTCCTCCCTGGCAACCACAAAACTGTCCTCTATGTCAGTGAGTCTGCTTCTGTTTCACATATAAGTTCTTTGCTGCCCTATTTCAGATTCCACACGTGAGTGCTGGCATTTGTCTTTGGTCTATCATGTGGTGTTTGTCTTTTTCTTTCTTACTTTGCTTACTAGGATAATCTCTAGGTTCATCCATGTTTGTGCAAACGGCATTATTTCATTACTTTTGATGGCTGAGTAATAGTCCATTGTACGTATATACATCTTCTTTATCAGTTCATCTGTTAATGGACATTTAGTTTGTTCCTATGTCTGGGCTACTGTGAATAGTGCTGCTATGAACATGGGGATGCATGAATCTTTTCAAAGTATAGTTTTGTCTGGATGTATGCCCAGGACTGGGGTTGCTGGATCATATGGCAGCTCTACTTTTTGTTTTTAAGAAACCTCCATACTGTTTCCGCCGTGACTGCCCCACTTTACATTCCCACCGACAACAGAGGACGGTTCCCTTTTCGCCACACCCTCTCCAGCATTTGTGATTTGTAGACATTTTAATGATCACCATTCTGACCGGTTTGGGGTAGTACCTCCCTGTCGTTTTGATTTGCATTTCTCTAATAATTAGTGATCATGAGCACCTTTTCATACGCCTATTGGCCATCTGTATGTGAGATAAAAATCTATTTAAGTCACCTGCTCATTTTTCAATTGGGTAAGCAACCCTTACGTCGTAGTGGTTTAAAACTAAGGTTTCCTTCTCCACTGTAGGTGAGCAGGACTGTAATTACCATTCTTATTCTGGGATCCAGGCTATCAGAGCAGCTGCCATCTGAGATGATGCTGGTTGCCATGACACAGGGAGGGGAAGACGCAGGATGGCCTCACATGGCGGGCAGATGCTCAGGCCAGAATGGACACATGTCACACCTAACTATGACCCTTGGCCAGAACTAGTCACATGGCCTCAAACAAAAGAGGTCCTGAAATGAGACCCTATCGTGTGCCCTGAGTGTGGAAAAATGAAACATCTGATGAATAGCACTCATGACCGCCACAGAATGTTGGAAATACTTTACAGAGGAGGAATATCTTGAGATGGGACTTGAAGAAAAAGTAAGCAATGAGGTGGAGAAGAGAGAAGACTGTTCCAAGCTCACTGGCTTCCTGGAGACCTATAGATGTCAGGCACGCGCTAGGAACCCCTGAGTCAGAGCCCAGGATGGTGAATGGCAGAGGGAGCCGAGAACGAGGTGGCCGCCCTGGGAAGCTTCTTGTGAGGCTTGCTTGGGAATTAGGAGTTTCTCCTCCAGCATTGTGCAGGCAGCCGGCGTCTCTCAGCCGCACAGCACCGGGGATGCTCAAAACGGAAATCCTCAGGAGGGTTTGGGGAGAGCTATATCGGGCACGCGGCTTCCCAGGCAAAGACCTGCCGTCAGCTGGCCTCAGCCCTCATTGTCTTTGTTTCCCTTGATAATGCTTTTTATAACTCTGTAATACCCAGCCCTGGATTTTATTTTAAAGATTTTAAAAACCTGCTGTTGTGATGGGGGTGCAGTTAGACAGTCTGAGCTGGGATTCTTAAGGTGAATGAAATCACGATTTTGTCGGACTTTGGCGGCCACATATATGAATGATACCGTTGATGCCAAGAGTTTGGGGGATCCAAATGGATTGGAGGTCGTTCTCAGGACCCCTGTTAGGTTTGTAATCACAAGTCACGACGGGGCGATGTGACTTGACAATGAAACTTCTGAGGACAAATGTCTATGAAAAAAAAGCATGTACAACTGTGTTTTCAAGTCGCCATCTCCCAACTCCCTAGATAATTCCAGCAACATAAAGGGAGGAGGCTGGACGGGTGGGAACTGTGACACTGCGAAGTTCGGAAGAGTCCCACCTACAGCACCTTTGTCAACGCGAAGTCCCTTAGGAGTTTGCACTGGGACGAAGGTGTGCTCACAGATGGCAGCCCCTAGTGGGGGAGCCTTAATCAGCCTCCCTGTGTTCTGCTCCCACTGATGAGGGAGGGCCTTAATTCCTGGATCCCAAACTGGGTGAGTGTTGGAGCAAGCACTCACTGCTGGTTTCCCTTTGCCCACATCGCCGTGCCCCCTGTGGGAACTGTGTCCGTTCTGTTTGTGACTTTGACACCTGCTGGCCATGCTGGCCGGGGAACAGGGCCGCTGCCTCACACAGCAGTGCTGACCTCGCTCCCACCCCATGATCTTACACACTCACGGCCTGCCCCAAAGATAAATATGAAGAACCTCCTCTGCTCCTCCTACATGCTGTCAGCTCAGCACAGCAGGTCTATCCCTCAAGGAATGCCATTTTCCCTTCTGGAGCCAGGGGAAGAAGTCAGATGGATTCTAGGATGGGGACCTGGCTATTTTCAACTCACAGGTTGTAGAGCTGACTGTTTCATTGTGACCTCAGGTCCAAGCCGTCTTCTTCCCAATGCCATTGCTATCAGAAAGCCCCAGATAAAGCTGACGATTGGTTCTCTGTTTGGCAATTTGTGCCCCTTTGCTAGAATTTAGAGGGAGGAAGGTGAGCGAACAGTGGTTTTAATCACCAGTGTTCTTGCCTGGAGAATCCCGGGACTGCGGAGCCTGGTGGGCTGCTGTCTATGGGGTCGCACAGAGTCGGACATGACTGGAGTGACTTAGCAGCAGCAGCATGCAGCTTAAAATGTTTCCTGAGGCCTGTAAGCCACAGGATTCTGTCTTTTCTACATGGACCCTGGCGACCCTGATCATGACTATGGTAAGCGGATCTCAGGACTGAAGACAAGAAGCATCAGATTTGTGTTTTAGAATGGGCCCCCTGGAAGGGTGTGAAGGATGCAAGTGTGACAGCTGCTGAGCCGAGCACAGGGAAGAACCGGCTAAGCTTGCGGGCACAGGGTGAAGCCGCTGCCCTCAGGTAGATTTTCTCCTTCCTCAGGGACGCCTTTCCTGCTCTTAAGGCCTTTCACCGAGTGAGCCAGACTCACCCAGATTATCTGGGGTAATCTTTTTGCTCTTGTTGTTCCATCACTAAGTCGCGTCTGAGTCTTCATGACCCCATGGACCGCAGCACGCCAGGCTTCCCTGTCCTTCACGTCCCAGAGCTTGCTCAAACTCATGTCCGTTATGTTGATGATGCCATCCAACCATCTCATCTTCTGTCGCTCCCTTCTCCTCCTGCCCTCAATCTTTCCTAGCATCAGGATCTTTTCCAATGAGTCAGCTCTTCACATCAGGTGGCCAGAATACTGGAATTTCAGCTTCAGCACCAGTCCTTCCAGTGAATATTCAAGGTTGATCTCTTACTTCTAGTCAACTGATTATGGACTTGAGTGACATCTATGAAATATCTTCACAGCAACAACTTGGGTGTTTGATGGAATAACTGGTGACTGTAGTCTAGTCAAATTGACATGTAAAATTGGCCATCCCAAAGGGCTTTTTCTATTTGCTTATTCCAGAGACTCTGATGTTTCAGAAGACTCGCTAGAGAACAGAGCTTGCAGAAGCCTTTGGCTTTGCCGTGTTTGTGGCCACAATACGTAACAAGCTCCAGAACTGGCTTTTTATCAACTGCCACCCGAGGTAAGGAAGAGCCCAAGTGAGGAAGCACAGATGGCTGCTACGAATCTCCCCAGAAGTTTCAATAGAAGGATTTATGTAGCCTCCAGGCAGAAGCCCCAAAGAACTGAGCTCTGCGGCGCCTCCGGTGTAACATGGGGACCCTAATACTTAACTTCAGAGGGTGTTTTTGAGGATTAAATGAGCTGTCAATGACCTGTAAGCTGTAATGCTCTGTAGAGATGTATCAGAGTTTTTTTTTTTTCTCATAAAGATTATGAATCAGTTTATAAGCACCAGCCTCCAGTTCTAAATGTCTTCACTGACAAGACTGGTGCTCCTCACATATTACCTATCATCTGTAGTTGTGTTAAGATGACAGATTCTACTAAAAAGAAATAATACAGATGAATGTCTTTACAAAACAGAAACAGACTCACAGACTCAGAGAAGGAAAGTATGGTTGCCAGGTGGGAAGAAAGGGGGAAGGAACAGTTAGGGAGTTTAGGATCAACATGTATACACTGCTGTATTTGAAACGGATAACCCACAAGGACCTACTGTATAACACAGGGAACTCTGCTCCATGTTATACGGCAGGCTGGATGGGACAGGGATTTGGGGGAGAATGGGTACATGCATATTTATGGCTGAGTCCCTTCACATCTACCTGAAACCATCACAACATTGTTGATCGGCTATACTCCAATATAAAATAAAAAGTTCAAGCAACATGATAACAGATCTCAAACTTTGAAAGGGATAACACAGCATTTTAGAAAGATAGATGAAACTACTTTAAGAAATGTGGGAGAAGTGACATTGATGTGAATTGTTTTCTACATGATTTTGGAAAACATCTGCTTATCTTCTCA
The DNA here is from genome assembly GCA_006410515.1 of Procapra przewalskii. Classification (NCBI taxonomy): domain Eukaryota; kingdom Metazoa; phylum Chordata; class Mammalia; order Artiodactyla; family Bovidae; genus Procapra; species Procapra przewalskii. The sequence continues at coordinate 8,432,113 of SJYF01000057.1, read as the reverse complement.
CATCTAAATGAAATGTCACCTCCTGGGTGAGGGCTGCTCTGATCTCCCCGGGCCTGATTTTGTGTTTCATCTGAGGATGACCACTGATGAGTGATGTTCAGACATGGGCGTTTGCTCCCTGCCTCGGCCTCCCCTTACCTACCCTTCCCCGCCAGCCTTCAGGCTCATCAGACATCAAATACCTGCTTGTCTGGACCCCCACACCCTCCAGTGAAGGGGTTTGGGAACCTGTTCCCACCATGCCTCCTATCTGTTGTCCCTGAGGAACTGAGCTCCTGATATCCAGGACAAGCTGTATCTCCGTCCCCACTGTGGGTGGTGTTCCTTGCTGTAGGCTCTGTGCTGAAAGCTTGGCATAGATTATTTCATTTAATTTTTAATACAATTCTAATAGCAAATGATGTGCTATTTACCTATGACCTTCTAATTTTCAGGCACTTTCTAAAAAATTTGGCATATGTTAATTTATGCTTCCCTGGTGGCTCAGAGGTTAAAGTGTCTGCCTCCAATGCAGGAGACCTGGGTTCGATCCCTGGGTCAGGAAGCTCCCCTGGAGAAGGAAATGGTAACCCACTCCAGTATTCTTGCCTGGAGAATCCCATGGACAGAGGAGCCTGGTAGGCTACAGTCCACGGGGTTGCAAAGAGTCGGACACGCCTGAGCAACTTCACCTTCACCTATAATAAGTCTAAGAAGAGGCACTAGTCTCATCGCCACGCTACAGATGGTAAAATTGAGTTTAAAGGACTTGTCGAAAGTCATACAAATTGGTGAGTCACAGTTAAGCTCATCTAACTCCACAGCTGGTGCCCTTTACCACTGCCCTGTATTAACTCCATGAAAGCAGCCTACAAGTTCCTGTTTCCCTTTCTATTTTTTGCCACCTCCATTTCCCCAAATGCACACACACACACACACACACACATGCACACACACACACTGCCAGACACACATTCAGATCCCTGTGTGTGTGTATGCTAAGTTACTTCGGTCGTGTCCAACTCTTTGCAACCCTACGGCCTGTAGCCCTCCAGGTCCTTCCAGACTCCTCTGTCCCTGGGATTCTCCAGGCAAGAATACTGGAGTGGGTTGCCATGCCCTCCTCCAGGGGATTTTCCTGAGCCAGAGATTGAACCCGAGTCTTATGTCTCCTGCACTGGCAGGTGAGTTCTTGACCTCTAGTGCCACCTTGGAAGCCCCTTCAGATCCCTAACATATGATTATTACTGTTAGTTTGGAGTTTGCGGAAACTCAAAAGTTTGCAGCTGGGCTCCGGAGCCTCTCAACTAACTTGGCAACCTCCTTATCCTCTGTTGCCATCCTAGCCCCTCTCCCCACCCCATCAGAGCCCCCAAGAACCGCAGAATCCCAGTGTCTCCTACAGCCAAGTCCACAGGCCCTGCAACAATCGATCCAAGCTTCTTTCACTCCTTTATTCTACTGCACGGTCTTTATCTGATTGTGTCTCTGTCTCTTCCTGGGTCTGTGAACTCCTCTAGGGCAGAGATTGCATCTTACACAACTTCCTCTCCTCAGATCCTGATTCAAAGGAAGTAATGAAAAAGTGAGGCGATCTGTCGCCTTTGTTGGAAAGCCCCTTCTTTGGATCAGGGTGGAAATAGAATTAGAGGGGGGCTGGATGAGCCCCCATATGGACTGAACAGAGAGTGGCAGTTGCGTTTCCACTGAAAGCCAGAGGTACTTAAGGGGCTGAGGAGTCATATTAGGACTCTGGCTTTGCCCGGAGCCAGGGGAGTGATGAAGTGGCTCTGCCTGGCCCACCCCCTGCTTCTGTCCAAGTATTACTGTCCAGATTTCGCTGCCGTTTGCATTTATTGAAATTCACTGTTCTTTCCAAGGAAAGAATGACAAAAATACAAACAGCACCACCTGAAATATGTTGGAGGAAGAAAGCGAGGGAAGGAGAATGAAAGGGAGGAGGGAGAGGGGCAAGAGGAAAAGCAGAGGAAGGTAGGGAAGCAGCCCACCAGGGAGGAGACAACATTTCTGGTCTGGATGTCCCTGGTGCAGCCCTTCAGACCAACAATCACAGGAGACTGGGTTCTAATCCTATCTCCACCATCTGCTTCCAGAGTCTCAGTTTTGCCTTCTGTAAAATGGGCAGCAGCAAACTCTTCCCCAACCCTCTCTCTGCACTTCCCCATGAAGGACTTAGGTATAATTGCAAGAATGTGATGATTCCACAAGACCTCCTTCCTTCCCAGGAATGTCATGGATCTTGTCAAGTTGCCAGATTGAAGACCTCTGCACTGAGGTGGAGAAACTCTCCGCACTACCAGTGGGCTGTGGAAGGCAGATCAGCTTCACACTGCTCTTGGTTTGGGAGGTAATTGGAGCAGAGCTCTCTTGACCCCATCTCCCCAGAGGCTGCATGGAAGGGTGAAGGCCTCTTGGCAAGAATAGCAGCTTTGAAAGAAAGCAGGGCTTGAGGGAAAACCCCAGAGCATCTTGATCTCTTAAAAATTATTGTGGAGCTCAAAGAACCTTTGTTTACATGAGTTAGATTTATTGATATTGACTATGCCAGAAATTCAAAGTGAGAACATTTTAAGACACCGGAAGACACAAGCACACCCTCCATCAACCCTCAGAAAGGTGACATCGTCAGACATTATGTAGACGCTGGAAAACTTCTCTGTGCACTGCCGATGGAGTGCCGGGGGAAGGCAAATGACCTCCTAGCATGCTTATACCCTGAAAGGATTTCAGAAGTCCCACGGGTCCCTAGACCACACTTGCAGAACCTCTGAACGAGGGAATCGAATGTTGTTCACAATGGAATTCCTGAAGTATCTCCTCAGGCCCTCAGACAAGGCCTTGAATGATGCAATCACAACTGAGATCCAGTTTCCTGAGACACGTGTATCGGTTGGTGTGCAGACAAGTCAGAATGGTTCACCTGGCCAGAAGAGCAAAACCAGAGCAACCTAGGAAGAAGCACGGTCGAGAAATCGCAGAAATTACAGGAAGGTCCCTGAGTCCATATATAAGCTGTAAAACTTGAAGGTTTGGACCCACTTTGTGTAAATCTGCCAGAAGTAGAAAGGCCCCGTATATCATCTGGGTTCAAGCTTGTGGTGGGGTCAAAAATTTAACTTCAGTCAAAGACCCTGAATCCTAAGGCTGCGCCTGTGTCCCCTGCTGTGAGGCCAGAGTCTGCCCTCAATTGTCCACCCCCTCCACTTTCCCAGTGCTCCAGGAGACAGGAAATTGCTGCAACCAAAATGAAATATCCATTTTTATTTTAAACCCAAGGAATTGCTGTAATTTGCAAGAAGAAGACAGAATGCAATGAGCATACAGTTGTCAGGGCAAGAGAAGAGTTTGTGAGCCCTGTGTTGCTTCGGTTTTAATACTGGGCTGATTCGCGCAGTTCCATTGGCTTTCTGTCCCATCAAGGGCCAAACCAGTACAATAAACAGTAAGTCAATGGAGAGCATTTGTGAGCAGCATGGCCCGGCCCTTGAGCATCTGTGTCTAGGGAGGGAGAGGGAACTGAATGTCTAGATGCCTTCTTCCTCAGAACAGGGTAACTGAGTGTCCCATCCCAGGATCCCTCAGTCCCCTGGCCTAGAAGCACTTGATGAAAGCTCTGTTTTCACGGGTCACAGTGCTTTGTGACAGAAGCAAGACAATAAGGAGAGATGGCAAATAATAACGGCGTTGGCTTTGTCATCTAGTGAAAGTCCTGGGGCGGAGGGAGATTGCAGTTCCATGGAGGCTCCAGGATGGCCTTTAAAGTGTCCCTGCTGGGACTGCTGCCCTTGGTGGTGTGGCACTTTTCTGCCCCTGCCCAGCCTTGGGGTTGCCACTGGGGGCTGCCCCTAAACCCACCGCTTCTCTGGCTTCTGCTGCGGCCTCTTCCCAGGGGCTCTGCAGATCCTCGGGTCAGGCCACATTCTCTGGCAGGGGCTGGGGGCAGGGACTTCTGCCTCCTAGGGCTTCATGTACGCCCACAGTCCTTCCAGATCCCCCTTCCTGGGCTCCATTAAGAGACATGGAAATGGTGCGTTGAGCAAGTAAGACCCATGGATATGACTGAAGTATAGTTTTATTTTTGCTCCCATTTGCCCTTTAAAATTTATTCAGTGAGGGCCATTTCTCCCTTTCCTGAGGATGAAATCTCTGTCTCAAGCAGGCCCCATAATTTTCTCCTGGCTTTTCAGTAATAAAAATATCTCTGGTCACTTTATACTACACATGCAGTCTCAATGCAGTAATTAAAATGGTCTGGTCCTAGATAATAAAAATTCTCTGAACTGATTTCACTGTCAGCTTCCTCTCCCTCCACGTCACATCTTGTCCCAGGAAAGAGGTCCTCTACCTCTGGAGAAGGGGTGGGGTCTTTGTCCAGTGTCTGACCCAGAATTCTCCTCCTCTTCCACCTGAACTGGAAATTTCTGAGGTTTCCAATCCCTTTGGCTCAAGGGGGTGGTGGGATTGAGGGGAGGGAATGGTTTTTTCAGGATGAGGGGAGTTGCCCAGCCTCATGTAGAACCCCTAGCCTCTGGCTTGTGACCATCTAGCATCAGCTCATTGAGGCCCCTTTGCCTGGGTCTAGATGGTCCCTTGGCAGTATCTGGACAGCTCCAGGCCAGCATGCTCTGCTTGAAGAATGGGACATGGACATTTGGGGAAGTCAACCTACTTCTGAATATTCATTGGAAGGACTGATGCTGAAGCTCCAATACTTTGGTCACCTGACGCGAAAAGCCGACTCATTGGAAAAGACCCTGATGCTGGGAACGATTGAGGGCAGGAAGAGAAGGGGGTGACAGAGAAAGAGATAGTTAGATGGCATCACCGACTCACTGAACATGAGTTTGTGCAAACTCAGGGAGATAGTGAAGGACAGGGAAGCCTAGCATGCTGCAGTCCATGGGGTTGCAAAGAGTTAGACATGACTTAGTGACTGAACCACAACCTTACCTTTCTCCTTAGTCATGTGTCTTGGTGTCTTGACTTCATCCCAGCTCCACAGTAGATCCTCTGGGCTTCACTTTATCAGCCTCTTCTGTCCTTTTCACCACAGGGACTGGCTCAGCTACAGACACATAAACAATCAGAGCAGGGAGGGGAGAGGAGACACACACTGCTTATTCTGCTCTGGGAAAGGTGGTCTCTGTTCTGTGATAATGGCCAGAGAAACCACCTTTCTCCATCTGTACAGTGGGGTATGAGGCTGAAAGGGCTGGAGCTGGGACAGCCATTCTGCTACCATAAGGCGAGAGTGTAGGTCTGCTGGGGACCGTGCCGTGGGCCACGAGGATGAAGCTGAGACTAGAGAAAGTGTGTGCCTTGATCCTGAGAGACCAGGTCTGGTGATGTCATTTGAGTCACAAGGTCAGCTTTCTCTAAAGCAGTTTTCTTCAGTGAGGAGATGAGGGTGGCAGTCCTCACCCCACCCGGGGGATATTTGTCTATGTCTGGTGCATTTTTGGTTGTCACAGTTTAGAATTTTCTACTAGCATCTGGGGTAGAGGCCAGGGGTGCTGCTAAACCTCCTGCCGGGCACAGGACAGCCCCTTCGCAACAAAGAATTATTTGGCTCAAAACTTCAGTAGTGCTTGTTGATAATCAGCTGAAAACCCAGCTATATCTGAACTTTTTGATTACATGAGCTTATGTTTTTCTTTTATTTTTTTGAATCAGTTTGAGCTGGTTTCCTTGTGATCTGAGATGGAAAGAATCTTGACTGATAGTTTTCAAAAACAGTGCCTCCTCTTCTTTCCTCTCCAAGTCCTCCTCAGCCTAGCAGATTTCCTCTTCGGTATATTGACAGACCTTCTCTTCTGCCTCCTTTTAGCGCCTTTTAGAAATAGTGTCCTGCCCTTTCCTGCACCCCTGTCAAGAATCCCTTCTCCTCAAGAGTTAAAGGTACTTGGGTGAAAGTGTTTATGATTTTGCTTAAAAATGTCAAGATCATCATTTACAATTTTTATTATGAAATACTTCAGACCTACAAATGAGTGATCGAATGAGCATCTTCATGTACATTCCACTTAATAAATAGGTCTCTTCCCCAAACAGAATCTTCCTCTCTCCCCCAAGAGAAATTAGTACCCTCAACTTACCTCCTTATGCATTGTTTCTCATAGTGTCACCCAAATATGTATTCCTAAGTAATATGTTGGCAAAGTAATGTCTCTGCTTTTCAATATGCGATCTAGGTTGGTCATAACTTTCCTTCCAAGGAGTAAGCATCTTTTAATCTCATGGCTGCAATCACCATCTGCAGTGATTTTGGAGCCCCCCAAATAAAGTCTGACACTGTTTCCACTGTTTCCCCATCTATTTCCCATGAAGTGATGGGACCAGATGCCATGATCTTCGTTTTCTGAGTGTTGAGCTTTAAGCCAACTTTTTTACTCTCCTCTTTCACTTTCATCAAGAAGCTCTTTAGTTCCTCTTGACTTTCTGACATAAGCGTGGTGTCATCTGCATATCTGAAGTTATTGATATTTCTCCCGGCAATCTTGATTCCAGCTTGTGCTTAGGAATGATGTTAAAGCTGAAATTCTAGTACTTTGGCCACCTTATGTGAAGAGTTGACTCATTGGGAAAGACTGATGCTGGGAGGGATTGGGGGCAGGAGGAGAAGGGGACGACCGAGGATGAGATGGCTGGATGGCATCACGGACTCGATGGATGCGAGTCTGAGTGAACTCCGGGAGTTGGTGATGGACAGGGAGGCCTGGCGTGCTGCGGTTCATGGGGTCGCAAAGAGTCGGACATGACTGAGTGACTGAACTGAAGTAATATGTAATTTTTTGCACTTTATGTGTACATGTAGATGATACTGCATGTTTCCTCTTGTGACCTGCTTTCTTTGTTATGTGTCTCAGAATCCCCCAGGCCCTTTTAGGTAGCTTTGGATCTTTCAGTTCCATGTGGTGTTCTGTTGTGGGAATTTCTAAGTTCATTTTCATGGAGAAACACACTAATTTTTCACAAGTAGAAAGAATGCTTCTCTGAAGATCAATGAGCCAGTGTCCCAGAGCACAAAACTTCTGGTAGATTCCCCTAGGAGTGCAGAATTGAGTTGTAGGGTGTGTATACCCTCAATTCTACCAGCTGTTTGTCTCAAAGTTCAAATTCTACTAGCTCTTGGTCTGAAAGTTGGATTTTACCTATGCTGAGTACATTGTATAAATGTGTTAGAGGACACAAATATTGTTCTTGGCATTCATCCACCTTGATTACTCCCGAGATTCATGGATTTTTTTGTGTATAAAGACTAGATAAATAAGTGTGGTAGAAAGATTAATGGCCCCTCTAAGACATCCACTTCCTAATTTCTGGAACCTGTGAATATGTTACCTTACTCAACAAAAGGGCTCTGCAGATGTGATTAATGATTCTGAGATGCAAACATTATCTGGAATTACCTGGGTGGGCCTAATGTAATCACAAAGGTCCTTATAAGAGAGAGGCAGGAGGGCTAGAGTCAGAGAAGGCAGCTGGAGTGAAGGAGGGGCTATTAGCTAGGGGATGCAGGAGGCCTGTAAAAGTTGAAGAAGGCAAAGAAACCTTCTTCCCTAGAGCTTTCAGAGGGAACAGAGCCCTGCTGTTTTAGACTTCTGATCCTCAGAACTGCAAGATAATAATAATATTGTTTTAAGTCATCAAGTTTGTGGTAATTTGTTATAGCGGCAATAGGAACTAACAGACAAAACCAAATTAGACAAAATTGAGAGGGCGAAGCTGGTCTCCAGTGCCCCACACACTTGAGACAGTGCCTGATTTATAGTAGACATTTTAAAAAATTTTTGTTTTTTAATTTAATTTTTGATTGGGGTGTAGTTGCTTTACAATGTTATGTTAGTTTCTGCTGCACAGTGAAATGAATATGTTATATGTATACATACATCCCCTCTTCTTCGAATTTCCTTCCCATGTACGTCACTGCAGAGCATTAAGTAGAGTTCTCTGTGCTGTAGAGCAGGTTTTCATTAGTTAGCTGTTATATGTGTGTGTGTGTGGCTTTGGAATTACCAGGTGGCCCTAGTGGTAAAGAACCCACCTGCCAATGCAAGAGACATAAGAGGTGTGGGTTTGATCCCTGGGTCAGGAAGATCCCTTGGAGGAGGGCATGGCAACCCACTCCAGTATTGTTGCCTGGAGAATCCCTGTGGACAGAGGAGCCTGGCAGGCTATAGTCCACAAGGTCGCAAAGAGTCAGACACGACTGAAGAGACTAAGTATGCATGCATAGGGCTTCACTCGTGGCTCAGCGGTCAAGAATCTGCCTGCTAATGCAGGAGACGCAGGTTCAATGCCTGGGTCAGGATGGTCCTCTGGAGAAGGAAATGGCAACCCATTCCAGTATCCTGGGAAAGCTTATGGACAGAGAAGACTGGTGGGCCACAGCACATAGGGTTGCAAAAAAGAGTCTGACATGACTTAACTAAACAAACAAGTGTATGCATGTCAATTCCAGTTTCCCAGTTCACCCCACCGTCCCTTTCCCCTCTTAGAGTCCACACTTTTAGACATTTAACAAATGTCTTTCCTTTACTCTTCTCCATCTCACCATTTTCAGTCTATCCCCTGCGGACCCCTCAGTTTTTTCTTTAGGTTCTATCAAAGGAGAAACTTCCTAATACAGGTTCTAATGTGAAAAGTCTAAGAGATCCCATAGGCTCCCTAACCACAGAAAATGACATTTATAACATGTTAGGCACTGCCTACGGTGCTTTCACATGGTGACTCATTTAAGCTTCCCCCTGCAGAGGGAAGTAATAATAATAACTACTTCTTATTATTGAGACCTTATTTTGGGTTCTAGACTCCATTCAAAGAATCGGTTTAACCATATACCCAGGTATGGTCGTCTTCTTTTTTGCTGAGGAGGAAATTGAGAAAGGCTAAATGATTTGTCTTGGAGCAAGGGTTTCTATCCCAGAACCATGTGATCTAAAAAAAAATAATCTCTGCTTCTTTTATGACAACTTCCTGAGAACATGACCACAAAGTGTTTCCTTTAATAGCACTCATCTCTATTCCTTCTCCTCACTCCAGTCGAGGCCACATGCCCCCATGAGTCCCACCCCCTCATGTCCAAGAGATACCTGTGTTCTGTCTGTCTGTTATCATTGCTGAAAGAGGAACATGCATTTGGTGTTATTAATGCATATTGATAGGATATCCCCAGACAAACACAATTTTGCCTGAAGAAGATGGAAGACCTCTTCCCCAATTCCATTCCCTGCAGACGTTTCCTCTTCCGTCTGCTGCTGTTGACTTTCTGGCTTGGTCCTCTCCTGTGAGGGGCAACTATCAGAGGGTACCTATAAGCAAATTCTGAGGGCTTGCAATCAACATGTTCCTACACACTTGTGTCTGGTGTATATATGTAGTGTGAGTGTGCTTGATTCCTTTGTGAGCCCACATTTGGTGGCTGAGTTTGACATAAAGTGTCAAGCATGGAACTCACTGAAGGTCTTTGGTTTATTGATGAAGCTGAGGGATAGGAGTAGGGCTGTGTATGAATGAAGAGACTTTAGTGGGTATTAAACTTTCCTGGCAATGGCAACTTTGAGGGCCAGGAAAATATCCCATTCCTGATCAGGAAGGAAATGATCTCAAATGGCAACTTAGTTTCCCCCAAAGATGTGGATTATTAGCTGTATCCCCCAAATCCGTTGTCCTCTCCCTGAAAACTTCATTGCCGCCTCCCCCAAATTCATTTGCTCTTTTATGAGCACAAATGCACTCAGAGACTAGCTTCCCAACCTCTTCTGCAGGTAGGTATGACCACATGACCAAGTATAGGGCAGTGGAATGTGAGCAGAAGTGATATGTGTAGCTCCTGGGTCATCTCCAGCCGAAGGCAAGCTGCCTTTCCTGGCTGTGGCTCTGTGTTTCCCCTCCAGAAACCTGGAATGCTGGTGTCCAGGGAACCTGGCGTCAACAGTACAAATCAGGGGAACATCCAAGGGAACAGAAGAGCAACAAGATGGAAAGGGCATGGCCTCCTGACTGACTGCATGGAGCAGAGCTGCCCATCAGGCTGGACTGTCTGGACTGTTATGAAAGTGGGAAATAAGTTTCTTCATTACTTAAGCCACTCTGTCTCCAGGTGTTTTTACTGAGGAAGTTGCATAGTTCTACTTTAATTAATACAACTATGCTCACAACAGCAAGAGGGTGATCACTCAGTTTTATGCTTGCAGAAAGGATTAATGTTGTTTCAGAGAATGAGTCTTGATTTTGAACTGCATGGATTACAAACTGGATTATTCTCCCATCTCTGTTTCACTCTTGATTATAGAGTGAAATTGCATCTTAAGTTGGGGTTAATTTCTTAGGTTAAGGTATAAGGTAAAAATGATCAATGTTCAGAATGCATTTTAATACTCTCAGTAAGTCCAATGCAGTAGTGTTTTCTCTCAGCGTTGAACATTGACTGCATCTCTGGTTGAACTCTTGGTGAGAACTGATATTTAATAACTTTATTTTGAAAAGCATGTTTTGATACATGCTTAATTTTTCCTCTCCCACTCTAACATTTTGTTTCCGGTAACTTGTGGTTAGAATAGAATTCACCCAAGTTTCATGTGTGTATGAAGCAATTTAGTATAAAACGTGATGGCCAATAGTGTGGCTGCCAGGAAGGAAGTGAATTTTGAATGCTGGAGGCCAGAGAACTCCTGATCCATCTGGTCTGCTTCAGGTGCAGTCTTGCCTTGGGTTAGGGAGCTGGACACAGTGCTTTAATGAGATTGCTTTGAGCAAGGACAGACAACCCCCAGAGTAACAGAGGAAGCAATTGCTTGCATTGGAAACTTTTTCCATCTCTCTCCACCCTCTCCAACATCTGTACTTGAAATTCCATAATTAAACATCTCCTTATGCTGACTTTTGCTTTAATAGATGCTTCAACTCAAATCCTTACAGTATTGTTCAGTTTCATCATTTACATACCATTTTTGCAATTCCAGAGTATTTATTAAATAGTCACTGTGAGCAATTGATAAAGAAAAAAATATTACCATATTCCCATCACTTTGCCTCAACACCTATCTTCATTTTAGTACAATCCCTTTTAGTTTTGGCCCAAATGGATACATTTTCCCCTATTTGTAACTATATCAAGTATACTATTTGATATCTGGCCTTTTAATTTAAAATTTATTTTTAAAATCTTTCTATATAGTTATGTCTTTGTAATCATAATTTTAAGAGATTCACAAAAGCCTACTGAGTTTATAAACTATATTTTACTTCACAGGTGTTACAACCCATAATGGAAAGAATATCCACTTCTCAGAGTTGTTGAGAGAATTACACGTACATGGGGTGCTTAGCCCAGTGTCTAGCATATAACAGGACTGGCGGAGAGCATTATTTTTGGATTCAGACTTCTTGCCTTGGAAACCCATTTTTACATCTACCTAGCTATTTAACCCTTGAGAAGTTACACCCTCTGTGCCACCTATAAAACGGGAATGATAGTAATCTTAGCTCATAGGTTTGTCATGAGAATTAAATAAGTACTATAGGTGCTAGCTGTCTTTGTTTTATTATCATCTTAATTCTTCTGCAATACACTTTATCTTGACCAAAATCTCAGACTAAATCTTTCCATGTAATTCAATTTCACGTCTTATTGCTTTATCTAAAACTCCCACAACAATGACGAGTGATTAAAAGAGTATCTGGCATAATTGTTCTGTTGCTTATTTTAAAGTTGTGTTTTTAGAATTATCATTAAATATTCAGTTGGGTTTTATATACAATGAATATTAATTTTATATAAAAGTGTATATTTCTGTCCTTTCCTTTAATGTTTTTAACATCAAATGTTTTGTACAACAATTGTATACACCAACTGTATCATCCATTGAAATGGCTGTGTTGTTTCTTGCTTAACTTCTGAAGTGTTAAGCATTTCTTCTTACTAAGGTCTGTTAGGTTAAGCTTCCTTATCTTACCATTTGTTATTCTCTTCCTTTGGGTTTTTATTCCTGTCATTTCCTATCTCTTCCTGTAGCCTCCATACACACATTAAGGGGTAGGAAAGTTTAGATGAGGTTCCTCTGGGTACTCCAACCAGTGAATGAACAAGGGCCAAGTGATGATTTGAAATCATTCTTACTGGTTTTAAAACATTGACATGGACAGACTGGCAACAGATGAGTATTTAAAAGAATTTAATGTATTTAAATGTTTATTTACATAATATTTGAAAACTAATTTTCTGCTGGATCATTGAAAAAGCAACAGAGTTCCAGAAAAAAAAACCGTATATTTCCTCTTTCTTGACTATGCCAAAGCCTTTGACTGTGTGGATCACAATAAACTGTGGAAAATTCTGAAAGAGGTGGGAATATCAGACCACCTGACCTGCCTCTTGAGAAACCTATATGCAGGTCAGGAAGCAACAGTTAGAACTGGACATGGAACAACAGACTGGTTCCAAATAGGAAAAGGAGTATGTCAAGGCTGTATATTGTCACCCTCTTCATTTAACTTATATGCAGAGTACATTATGAGAAACGCTGGGCTGGAAGAAGCACAAGCTGGAATCAAGATTGCCAGGAGAAATATCAATAGCCTCAGTTATGCAGATGACACCACCCTTATGGCAGAAAGGGAAGAGGAACTAAAAAGCCTCTTGATGAGAGTGAAAGAGAAGAGTGAAAAAGTTGGCTTAAAGCTCAACATTCAGAAAACGAAGATCATGGCATCTGGTCCCATCACTTCATGGCAAATAGATGGAGAAAGAGTGGAAACAGTGTCAGATTTTATTTTTTGGCTCCAAAATGACTGCAGATGGTAATTGCAGCCATGAAATTAAAAGACGCTTATTCCTTGGAAGGAAAGTTATGACCAACTTAACATATTAAAAAGCAGAGACATTACTTTGTCAAAGTTAGGTCTAAGTCAAGGTTATGGTTTTTCCTGTGGTCATGTATGGATGTGAGAGTTGGATTGTGAAGAAAGCTGAGTGCCGAAGAACTGATGCTTTTGAACTGTGGTGTTGGAGAAGACTCTTGAGAGTCCCTTGGACTGCAAGGAGATCCAGCCAATCCATCCTAAAGGAGATCAGTCCTGGGTATTCATTGGAAGGACTGATGCTGAAGCTCAAACTCCAGCAGTTTGGCCACCTGATGCGAAGAGCCGGCTCATTGGAAAAGACCCTGATGCTGGAAGGGATTGGAGGCAGGAGGAGAAGGGGACTACAAAGGATGAGATGGCTGAATGCATCATGACTCGATGGACATGAGTTTGGGTAAACTGCGGGAGTTGATGATGGACAGGGAGGCCCGGTGTGCTGGGATTCATGGGGTCGCAAAGAGCTAGACACGACTGAGCAACTAAACTGTACTGAAAATTAATTTAGCATTTCAGTAGGGTGTAATGTTAAATATTTCACCTATTTTAAATTTAAAAGGATTTCTTGGGTGTGGTTCTGTGCCTCTTACAAGGACGGACTTTTGATAGAATTACCTTGTAGTGTTGGAAATCTGTGTTTACTCACAGGCAACACTGCATGACTCTCTGAAGAAGTTTTTCCAGGACTCATGAAATGTATATAATATGGCTTCCCAGGTGGCACTAGTGGTAAAGAAACCACCTGCCAATGCAGGAGATATAAGAGATGCAGGTTCAATTCCTGTGTTGGGAAGATCCCCTGGAGAAGGAAATGGCAGCCCACTTTAGTATTCTTGCCTGGAGAACCCCACAGACAGAGGAGCCTGGCAGGCAGATACGACTGAAGTGACGGAGCATGCATGCACTAGAAATATGGTTGTTAATTGCATTTATAATATAATATGTGCATAATCAATAAAACAGCAACATTTTTTTAAATTGGAGTATAGCTGTTTTACAATGTTGTAATAGTTTCTGCTGTACAATGAAGTAAATCAGCTATATATATATTTATGTATGTATGTATGTGTATACATATATCCTTTCCCTCTTGGGCCTCCTTCGCACCACGCTTCCCCCATTACACCCATCTAGGTCATCACAGAGCACCAAACTGGACTCCCTGCACTATACTTCAGGGTCCCACTAGCTATCTATTTCACACATGGTAGTTATAAATCTCAATCTCATTCTCCCAATTCATCTTGCCCCTTCCCCTCACCGTGTTTACACATTTGTTCTTTATATCTGAGTCTATTCTTTCATTGCAAATAGGTTCATCTGTATCATTTTTCTAGATTCCACGTATAAGCATTAATATATAATATTTGGTTTTCTCTTTCTGACTTACTTTCACTCTGTATGACAGTCTCTAGGTCCATTCACATCTCTACAAATGACCCAATTTTGTCCCTTTTTAAGGTTGAGTATAATAAGGAATATATGTATATTCCATTGCATATATGTACCAGAAAGTGAAAAGTAAAGGTGAATTCACTCAGTTGTGTCCAACTCTTTGTGACCCCATGGACTGTACCTCACCAGGTTCCTCCATCCATGGGGTTTTCCAGGCAAAAATAGTGAAGTGGGTTGCCATTTCCTTCTCCAGGAAATCTTCCCGACTCAGGGATTGAACCTGGGTTTCCTGCATGGTAGGCAGATGCTTTACCGTGTGAGCCACCATATATGTACCGCCACTATTTACAATAACCAGAATATGGAAGCCAACCTAAATGTTCTTTGACAGATGAATGGATAAAACAGACAATATTAATAACTATTAAGATCTTCTAAATCAGTGCATGTTATGCCAAATATGGTTGATATGAATACATTTCCTCATTTTGATGGAATAAATCATACATGATTATCTGCAGTTTTTTTCTTGTTTGTTCCTTCTTGTTTTCTTTAAACAATGAGAGGGCATTATTTTATAATCAGATAAATGCAATTATATGATACTAAAAAATGAACAATTAATTTTCTCCATCTGTTGTACTAGAGAGGTTTTTATATATAGTATTTTTATTTACTGCATTTATTATTAGTTGACCTAAAGGCAGTTTGGGGAAGGATTTTTTCACTTATAAGCTTTAAAAATGTTTTCACTGTTTTAACTTATGTTATTAAAAGAGCATTATTTACCTGACCACCAGATCTGCAGGAAATTGGATCGTAACACTTGTTACCGTCAACTCTGCATCTGCTCTCTTTACTGGTTCTGACTTGTCTTTCCCCGGCACTGGTAGTATATAAATGGTTGATGTAGATACATTTGTTCATTCATTGTTTTCAACCATTATTTATGTGGGGCCTACAGCATGCCTGGCAATGGGTCTGAGGATTCAGAAATGGATAAGACACATAAAACCCATTTTCATGGAACTTATTCTAATGGAGGAGACAAGCACATAAATCTGAGTATAACATATAAAAATAAGAGCACCCAGAAAAAAATTGCTTAACTGGAATATAACAGAGCGTGGGTTTTCAGGAAGGTACCTTCTTAGTGACCATATTTATAATAGGTCTGAAAATATAGGGAAATCACCCCAGGCAGCAAGGGCACTGGTGTGAAGATTCTAATGCAGAATGAGCTCAGATATTTGAATAAGATAAAGGTCAGCTTGACTGAATGAGCAAGAACAGTGGTAAAAGATGAGTCCAGAGAAGTGGACATGAGACAGTTCAGGAAGGTGCAACCCAGTGGAAAAAGTGTGGATTTCGGCTTACGCTGGATGTGAAACCACTGGAACATTTTAAGCAAGAAAGTGACGTGATTTGTTTTATGGATTAAAAAGAGCTCCAGGACTTCTGCTCTGGGCAGATGGAGTGCGTATATTTTTCCAATTCTTTCCACCAAGTACAACTGAAAACTCTAGACATTACATATAAAACAAGACTAAGAAAACTCTAAAATGTGAAGAGGAGTGAGGCTGCCTGGGGAAGGCTCAGGACCTGAGGAATGACACCATGCTGAGTTCATTGTCTTTATTTTCTAAAGTTTTGGCTCATAGATCCCTGAATTGGAGCTGAAGAAGACAAGCAACTCATAAACAGGTTCTGACAAAAGACCATGAGAGGGTCATGCTAGCAAGACTTTTAAACAATATCCACTATATTCTAGTCAAATGCCACAGAAAAAGGGGTGGTCCCAACCAGCATATAGCAGCAAAGACCTAGTGAGATGTCTGGACTTTTCCACATTTTTCTGGCTATAACAGGCACTATTACCCTTTTTGGTCAGGAAGATGTTAGCCAGGTGGAGAGCCAAGATGCCACCCCCTCCTGGCAACAATGAAGAACATATCTCTCAGGTGTTAATAGAGGCCCAGTTTGGAATCTGAACTTTTATCCTTACCTGATGATAGTGAGTTTGCCCCATCCCCCTTCCTCTGGAAGAACAGTTTCAGAAGACGCCAGCTAAAACAGAAAATTTAAATAAGATCCATCATGTAAAACCCAGAATGTACAGGTTTCTACAGAAAATTACTTGTCATACCAAGAACCAAGAAAAGCTCAAACTAAATGAAAAAAGACAATCGATAGATGATCACACTGACAGAGATCAGAATCTGACAAAAATCGTAAAGCAACTATCATAAAAAAATGTTTCAATGTGAAATTATGAACACACCTCAAACAAGTGAAAAACAGAAAATTTCAGCAGAGAGATAGGCGATATATCAAATGGAAACTTTAGAACCATGAAATACAGTAACCAAAATTAAAAACTTATGATGGGCTCAACAGAAAAATGGAAGTGACAGAAGAAAGACTCAGTGACATGAAAGATAAAACACTAGAAATTACCCAGTCTGAACAACAGAGAAAAAGTAAGTTAAAAGGGAGTGAGTGGAGCCTTGAGGACCTGTGGGATTCTAGTATTCATATCAGCAAAGTCCTGGAGGAAGTAGAGCACGAGGGCAGTACTAAAAAACACCCGAAGACACAAAGGCTGAAATCTTCCCAAACTTGACAGAAGACATAAACACAAGAAGTCAAGCAAATCCCAAACAAGATATATCCAAGACATCATAGTTAAAGTTCTAGAAAGTAAGATAAACTTGAAAACACTGAGAAATAAACAATCTCTTACATATAAGGGGAGAAATTCAAATGACATTGGATTTTTCAGTAGAAATCAGGAAGCCAAAAAAGAAGTGGCATAGCATTTTTTCAGGTGCTGAAGAAAAGAAGCCTTAACCCAGAATATCCAGTGAAGCTATCCTTCAGAAATGAATGAGAAATCAAGACATACACAAACGAAGGAAAAATATGAGGGTTTGTTATGAGCAGACATACCCTAAAAAATGTCTAAAGGAGGTTTTCTAAATAGAAAAATAATAAAAGAAGAAGCTCTGAAATATTCTAGAAGAAAAAAAAATCAGCAAAATATATGGGTAAATACAATAAGCTTTCCTTCTCCTCTTGAATTTCCAAAATAATATTTGACAGTTGGAGGAAAAAATTAGAACACTTCTTATATGATTCAAAGTTTATATAGAGGAAATACTTAAGATACTTTGTTTTATACATTAGAGAAAGTAAAGGGATATAGAGGGTGGTAAGGCTTCAATACCTCATTTGAACTGGTAAAATGATACCAGTAGAATATATTATGTAAATACAATGTAATGCCTATAACAACAACTAAAAAGTCTATACAAAGGCATACACTTGAAAAAATATAAATAAATCAAGATAGAATTCTAGAAAAATGTCCAAATAATCAACAGAAGATAGAAAAAATAAAAATAGATTAATAAAAAGAATAGAGGTAAACACACAAAAAAACAAAAAACCCAGTAAAATGGCAGACCTAAGCCCTAGAAGATCAATAATTATATTAAATGTAAATAGTTTAAATGTGATAATTAAAAAGGAGATATTGGCATGGTGTATTAAAAAGTATGACCCAGTTACATGCTTCTATAAGAAACTTTGGACTTCCTTGGTGGCTCAGATGGTAAAGTGTCTGTCTACAATGTGGGAGACCTAGGTTCGATCCCTTGGTTCGGGAAGATTCCCTGGAGAAGGAAATGGCAACCCACTCCAGTACTCTTGCCTAGAAAATCCCATGGACGGAGGAACCTGGTGTAGATGGGGTCGCGAAGAGACACACCTGAGCTAGTTCACTCACTCGCTTACTCATAAGAAACTTCAAATATAGTAATATAGGAAAGTTAGAAGTAAAAGAGTATATATCTTGCAAATTAATTAAAGGAAAATAGAAGTAGCTATATTTAAATCACATGAAATATATTTAGAACAAAGAAAATTACCCGAGACAAAGAAGGACCTTATATAATGATAAAGAAGTCTTGATCCACTAAGAAGACATAACTAATTCTTAATGTGTATGCACAGAACAATAAAACCATAAAATATGTGAAGCAAAAATTAATATAACTGGGAGGAGAAATAGACAAATCCACAATTATAGCTGGCTTTTAACATTCCTCTCTCAATAACTGATACAATAACTAGATAGAAAGCCAAGAATAGTATTGGTATAGAATACTATAGTATAGAATATACTATTCTATATTCTTAGCAAGAATATAGAACTCAGCAATATTGTCAAATACTAATTAACATTAATGGAGTAACCATCCAACAAGTATAGAATATCCGTTCTTTGCAAGTGCCCACAGAACCACACCAAGATAGACCATATCCTGGCTCATAAAACAAAACTCAAAATTTTAAAAGAACTGAAGTCATGCATAGTGTATTCTCTGACCACAACTGAATTAAACTAGAAATCATTAACAGAAAGACAAAAGGAAGATCTGCAAACACTGGAAAGTTTAAATAATCCATGAATCAAAGAGAAAAGCTCAAGAAGAAGTTTTAAAAATGCTAACCTAAATGAAAATACAGCATATCAAAATCTGGGTGGTCACAAAGCAGTGGGAGAGGAAAATTTATAACATTAAATGTACATGTTAGAAAAAGAGGAAACTTTCAAATTCATAATCTAAACTTTTCCCCCACCAAATGGAAAAAAGGAGCAAAGCTAGCCCAAATCAAACAGAACGAAGGAAGTAGTAAAGAACAGAAATCAATTAAATAAAAAAGAAAAAAAATGGTGACAGTAGTGGAAGAAAAAAGCTACTTCTTTGAAAATGTCAATAAAATTGACAAATCTCTAGCAAGACTGACAAGTCTACACACAGCAAAGACACACAGTCCTAATATCAGGAATGAAACAGAGGATATCACTACAGACCTGACAGACATCAGGAGGATAATAAAAGAATAGTTATGAACACTTCTGTGAATACTATGAACAAAATTTTGACTATTTGTATGAAACGGACAAATTCCTTTAGAAACAGAAACCGCTACTCACCCAAAATGAAAAATAACTTGAACAGGCCTATTGCTTCCAAGGAAATTGACTTCTTAATTTTAAAGCTTCCCCTCAAAGAGATCTTCAGGCCCAGACAATTTCACTGGAGGCTCCTACCAAGCTTTTAAAGAATAGCTAACAGTCCTAACAATCTCTTCCAGAAAACAGAAAAAGGAAGAACACTTTTCATCTCCTTTATGAAGCTAGCTGATAACCAGAGAAAAACAGCATTAAAAAAAGTAGGCCAATATCCCTTGTGAATAGAAGCACAAACAACTTTAACAAAAGATTAGGAAATAGAATTTAGCAATGTACAGAAAGGACTATACACTATAACTAGGTGAAGTTTATAATACAAAGCTAACCCAGTATTCAAAAATAAATCAAAGTGATCTACCCATGCAACAGCATCAAATACTCAACATATTTGTAATGAGAGTACCAGAAGATGAGGAGAGAGAGAAAAGGGCATTATTTGAATAAAAAATGGTTGAAAAAAAACACAAACAACATCAGTAACATCAAAAACACAACATATTAATCTACAAAGTTAGGAGCTCAACAAATGCCAAGTAGAATTTATCAATATAGTACTACAAATACAAAGACATAATATAATATATAAAATATGTCAAAATGTAAATCCACAACAAGTCTGTCTTTTTTTCAAGATTTTTTGAGAGCAGTAAGAGAAAAATGATTCATCATGTCCAG
>SJYF01000057.1:8390278-8403648 GCA_006410515.1 Procapra przewalskii | reverse complement strand
ATTCTCTTTGGACTGTTTTTTTTCCCCTTATCTTTTATTTTTATTTCATGCTTTCTGAGAGAACAAGTTATTTATTTTTTAAAATAATTTTAAAAGTTTATTTATTTTTGGCTGTGCTGGGTCTTTGTTGCTGTGTAGACTTTTCTCTAGTTACAAAGAGTGGACACTACTCTCTAGTTGAAGGGCACAGGCTTCTCGTTGCAGGGGTTTCCCTTGTGGAGCGCGGGCTGTAGGGCATGCAGGCATGCAGCCACGTGTGGCATATGTGACTCAGTACTTGTGGCTCACCAGCTCTGTGGCACAGGCTCAGTAGTTGTGGCACGTGGGCTTTGTTGCTCTGTGACATATGGTATCTCCCTAGATCAGGGATCAAATCCACATCTCCTGCATGGGCAGGTGGATTCTTTACCACTGAGCCACCACAGAAACCTCTTTTTCTTGCCTTTTACCCTGACTTAATTTTTTGCTGAAAGCTGGTCAGACCCACACAGGCAGGTAACAGGAACTGAGGTAAATAAACTTTTAGTGTGGGAGTTTATTTTATCAAGCTGTACTGTGTTTAATATTTGCTGTAATTGTGGGAGTTAAGCCTTCAGTTTCTCTAGTCCTTGTTTTTGTCCCCACCATTGTCTTTATGTTTTAAATAGGGTTTGAAGCTTGCAGTGTTTCTTCTGTAATCCTCTGTTGTTATACAGGCGCTCTATTGTGGTGATGATGTGCAGGGGAAAGAGAAATATAATCCTATGATTAGCTTTTGGTGTCTTAGGGGCCTGCGTCCAGGGCTGTGGCCTTCACAAGTGCTTCTCTGTACCCTCTCCACTCTTACACAAGACAAAGAGTGTAGAATGGCTGAAGGTGGGTGTTTTCCTTCCTCCAGGTAACCGTTGTTTGTTGCCCAGTCACTCAGTCATGTCTGACTCTTTTCGACCTCATGGACTGCAGCACACCAGGCTTCCCCATCCTTCACTCTCTCCCACAGTTTGCTCAGACTCGTGTCCATGGAGTCGACGATGCCATCCAACCATCTTATCCTTTTCAACCCCTTCTCCTCCTGCCCTCAATTTTCCCCAGGAAGAAGGCCTTTTCCGATGAGTTGCCTCTTCATATTAGATGGTGACAAAGTAGCTGAGGCTCTATTAAGGTAGTTTCCCTTGAGGGCAGGTGAAAAAAAATTCTAGGCATATTTCAAAATAGTTACTTCCCTTTCCACCTGCTAGAAGCAGAGGGATTTTTTTTCTATGATCTTCGGAATGAAAACCTGGTGGGGCTCCTGGATTGAAAACACAAAGTGTGGGGGCTCCATAAGACTGGGCTCCCAGGAGTTTTATCTCTCAGACTAGACTCCACTAAGCTTTACTTTGCCAACAAAGGTCTGTCTAGTCAAGGCTATGGTTTTTCCAGTAGTTATGTATGGATGTGAGAGTTGGACTGTGAAGAAAGCTGAGCGCTGAAGAATTGATGCTTTTGAACTGTCATGTTGGAGAAGACTCTTGAGAGTCCCTTGAACTGCAAGGGACTCTCCAACCAGTCCATTCAAAGGAGGTCAGCCCTGGGATTTCTTTGGAAGGATGCTAAAGCTGAAACTCCAGTACTTTGGCCACCTCATGTGAAGAGTTGTTTGAAAAGACCCTGATGCTGGGAGGGATTGGGGGCAGGAGGAGAAGGGGATGACAGAGGATGAGATGGCTGGATGGCATCATGAGTCTGAGTGAACTCTGGCAGTTGGTGAGGGACAGGGAGGTCTGGCGTGCTGCAGTTCACGGGGTCACATAGAGTTGGACACGACTAAGTGACTGAACTGAACCGAACTGAAGCTTCAAGCAGTGTATCAATTACAGAATTGTTTTCTCCCTACTTTTCCTTGGCTCCCACAATTTCCACTTCCAGTAAGCTATGATTCTCTTTATTCCCTTGTCTCTCCAGATTTGAAGGGGGATCATTTTGCTTGTGATCATAATTCTTTGACTGATCTAAGAAGTGTTGTTGATTTCAGTTTTGTTAGCTTTTTTCTTAGTGTGAGATGAGTGCAACCTCCAAGCTCTTAATGTGTTGGAGTGGAAAACAGAAGTCCCTCAGTTGTTTTTTAACGTTATGCTTAAATGATTAAAAAGTATATAGTATACAATGTTTAAATGTATATAGTCAATGAAAATCAAAAGAAAAAAAAATTAAATAGATAAAAGTAGTTGCAGTTCATTCGTTTAGTCAACAAGTATTTACTGAGTGTCTACTAGGTTCCAGACAATTCTAGGTACTGGTGTGAGTGCTCAGTTGTCCATGGGATTTTTCAGGCAAGAATTTTGGAGTGGGTTGCCATTTCTTCCTCTAGGGGATCTTCCCGATGCAGGGATCAAACCCATGTCTCCTGTGTTGTAGGCAGAGTCTTTACTGCTGAGAAACCAGGGAAGCCCAGGTACTGGCGAGACAATGGTAAATTAAAAATCACATTTATCCTCAAGGAACTAACATTTAAATGGGAGAGGTGCATGATGAACCAAAGTATATTTATTTAAATTATGATTCCAGATGTTGCTAAGTGCCCTAAAGCAGCATAAGAGGAAACAGAGAGAGAGAGGGTGGGTGGGCGCTAAGTCGCTTCAGTAGTGTCTGACTCTGTGCAACCCTATGGACCATAGCCCGCCAGGCTCCTCTCTCCATGGCATTCTCCAGACAAGGATACTGGAGTCTGTCACCATGCCCTCCTCCAGGGGATCTTCCCAATCCGGAATTGAACCTGCATCTCTTATATCTCCTATATTGCAGGCAGGTGGGCTTTCCTTGTGGCTCAACTTGTAAAGAATCTTCCTGCATTGCTGGAGACCTGGGTTCGATCCCTGGTTGGGAAGAGCCCCTGGAGAAGGGAAAGGCTACCCACTCCAGTATTCTGGCCTGGAGAATTCCATAGACTGTATAGTCCATGGGATTTCAAAGAGTCAGACATGACTGAGTGACTTTCACTTTCACTTTCCTTTACCACTAGGGCCACCTGGGAAGCCCGTAAGGGCTGGCAGCCAGGAGTCGGTGATGAGGAGCAAAGATGATAGTATCTTGATTTCTTCCTCTTGCATTGTTTCAAAGTCAGTCATAAACTGGCATAGTAATTGAGTCTGGCAGTTTGGTGGCACTGCGGCCTGCTTTCTGATATGTAACTAGGGTGTTGTAAGCATAATCACCAGAGAGAGGATAGCATAGAGTCAAAGGAAAAATGTGAATTATAGCCCCCACAGAGTTAGGAGACAGAAAAGCAAACTTAGTTACAGACATGCGGAGTTAAGAGAAGTTATTCTATCTCACTGTCAGTAGATTCAGTCTGGGGGCTTCCCAGGTGGTGCTGGTGGTAAAGAACATTTCTGCCAATGCAAGAGATGTAGGAGATGTGAGTTTAATCCCTGGGTTGGGAAGGTCCCCTGGAGGAGGAAATGGCAACCCATTCCAGTATTCTTGCCTAGAGAATCCCATGGACAGAGGAGCCTGCAGGGCTAGAGTCCATAGTGTAGCAAAGGGTGGGACATGACTGAAGGGACTTAGCACTCAAAGTGAAAAACTAGGAAACTTCAGACCTTCATCCTCTTTCTCAGGAAAGGGAAAGAGAAAGACTCATTCCTTTTTTTTTTTTCCTCTTCACTGTAATCTTTGGAAACCTGAGCCAATTGGAAAAATACAAAAGAAGAAAAACAATTTAACTCAGGGAACTCAAACTGGGGCTTTGTAACAATCTAGAGGGTGGAAAACGGTGGGAGGCTGGAGGGAGGTTCAAGAAGGAGGGGACATATGTACACCTATGGCTGATTCATGTTGATGTATAGCAGAAACCAAACCAAAATTGTAAAGCAACCATCTTTCAATTAAAAATAAATAAATTTAAAGACAAGAAGAAAAAATTTAAATACTTCTAATTTCTTCCTCCAGAAGGTATATCTTGTTTTTGTTAATATGTGTTTTAATATTTTATTTGCTACTTTGTTATATATTAAAATATTTTCTCCAAAGTAAATTCTATTGTAAAACAGAATTTTAATAAATATATAATTTTGATTATGGAATGCATCAGAATTACTTCTCCCATTCTTTATTGTTAGACTTTTAAATTATTTTCCATTATTCACTGTTTTAGAAACACCTACTGTATATGTTTATTCTGTTAGTTAAGCACACACTTTCTTATTTCTTTACCATACTTTCCTAGATTCAGGTAAAGGGTTTGCATGTTCTAAAGGATTTTAATATGCATTTATAAATCATTCTCCAAATTACCGTCCCTCCAGCAGTTTATGAATACCCTTTCCACAGCACTCTTATTAAACATTATCTATCTACTCACCATGGAGCATTATCTTTGCATTTAATCTTTGCCAGGTTTCCAGGCAAACAGTGTTATCTCATTGTTTTAATTGGCTATTCTTTGATGATAAGTGAGGTTGAAGATTTCCTTGACTGCATCGAGTGACTCTTCCCGAGTCATTACTGTGGCCACAGTTCACCTGTGCTGGCATGAAGGCTCTACTAGTCAGGGTGTGGGGCATTGCTATTGCAAGTGACAAACAACCCATCTCACATAATTGAAAAGTCCAGGGGAAGAAAAGTCATATTCAGGTGTAATTGGATTCAAGGCCCAAAGGATGTTTTCTGGGCTTCGTGTCTCACTGTCATCCTTAATTCCGCTTTGTCCTGGGCTGTGTGTTTGATCTCAGGCTCCTATTGATACCTTCGTGGTGGCAGCCACTCCAGAGCTTACTCCTCTCAGTGTCAGATGCAGCTGACACATACACCCTGCCCTGCCCAGAAATCACACCAGAAGCCCATTGGTTCTGTGATCTGAGCCAGGCCCCAGGAGTATAGGGCTCTTGTTGGCTTGGCTATGAGTCACACATTCTGTCCCTGGGACTAGGGCTAGGGTCAGCCTCGTTTGAAATGAACTGAGGAGAAGGAAAGCAGGGAGCTTCAGCTGAACATTGAGATACCATCATCACACTGGCGCAAAAATGGGTAACTTCTTCTGCTGCTGCTGCATTGCTTCAGTCGTGTCCAACTCTGTGCGACCCCATAGAAGGCAGCCCACCAGGCTCTGCCGCCCCTGGAACTCTCCAGGCAAGAACACTGGAGTGGGTTGCCATTTCCTTCTCCAATGCATGAAAGAGAAAAGTGAAAGGTAAGTTGCTCAGTCGTGTCCGACTCTTAGCGACCCCATGGACTGCAGCCCACCAGGCTCCTCCATCCATGGGATTTCCCAGGCAAGAGTACTGGAGTAGGGTGCCATTGCCTTCTCCAAAACTTCCACCACTAAAGAAAGAAAGAAAGAAATAACCCTTCTTTCTCTCCACCCTCTCTGGTTCACTGAATTCATCAAGGACTCTTTTTCTAATACCCATGGTCCTTGGCTGGGCAGAGCAGAGAGTGGCTAGCTAGCCTCGTTTCCATGTAACGCCATGTGGGACATATTTGTTGATTATATACAATAGACAAAGAAAGAGCAATGTTGCTCGAGGGGAAAGGGAAGCCATCAAGGTGTTTTAGATGTGGTCTCACCCTTGAGTGAGTTTTCACTGGAGAGACAGAAACAAACAACCATAATTGAAAGCAAAACTGAAGCCAGGGCTAAATGCAGGTGAAATGACCCGAGGAGAGCAGGTAAACTGGGGTGGAGGAGTGCACGCTAGGGAGGCTCTGCAGACCTGGCACTTGAGCTGAACCCTCGAGACTGGGCTGATTTTCCACAGGTAGAGAGACTGATGGGCATGCCCCAGAGCCCACAGCATACACTGTATGCTTTCCAACCCCTTTCTTGCAGAGCTCTGTGCAAATGATGACTTGAAAATTACAGGGAATTAATTGCATCATTTATATTCCCTACAGATCCAAGGCAGATCTGGTCTCAGCCTCTTTAAAGCAAACAGGAGCGGCCACATCTCTCCCTTATGGCAGATGCTGCTTCCTTCAATTATTTAAGCTCATTTGGACCCAATGATGAGGTCCAGCTGCCCAGACAGGTACTCAGGCCCATGCTTCAGGTCACCAGGGGCGACGGGAAGGCAGGTCAGGCAGCACCAGGCTGGCCCCAGCTGTGCTCAGTCTGATTCTTATGGGGAAAGACTTGTTAGTAAACAACCTTCCTAAGAGTTACCATTTTTAATTTTATTGGCAGGAGAAGGCCCTGTGGAAGAAAAATGAACCTTGAGAAATTATTCACTGACACAAGGTGCAGTCATGCTCACAGCCAAGCCAGGTTGCCCGAGCAAGGGCTGCTCTACCCGTTCCCTCTCCCAAATTCCCATCAATAACCCGCTAACGATAACAAATTGCTACATGACACCCTCACTGTGCTGTTGGGACTAAGCACCTGATGAGGTGTTTGCAATAAATTCTGCTCTTCTCCTTTCCTTTACTGTTCATAATTCAGAGGCCACAAATATTTATGGAGTGGCCACCTTGTGCCAGGTATACAGTGAATGAGACGGGGAGGGGCCCTCTCTATGTGACACTCATATTCTGTGGAGGGACGCAGACACAAACAGAGGAAAACAAATTCACCATTTCAGACAATGGGAAGTGCTGTCCAGGAAGCAAAATGGGCTCGTGGGATAGAAGGTGATGGGGGCAGATTATATCCTATTGAGCGGTCAAGGATGGCCTCTCTGGGGAGGTGACTTTTGAGTCATAGCTTGAATGATGAACAGGAAACAGCTATATGAAAAAATCAGGGAAAGAACATTCCAGAAAGAAGTGACAAGCCAAGATTGTGGAGGATGAAAGGAGGCTTGTGAGGTTAGGTTGTCATGAGCTGGAGGAAGGATGAAAGCACCTAAAAACAAGTGTCTCCCTCTCTGCTCTGTCCTTCTCTCTAACCCCCTCCTTCTCCCCCATCCCCTCCCTGTCAGCTCAGTTTCTGTCAGCTCCTCGATCTATACCTTCCAAACTCATAGACTTCTGGGAGTCCAGGATATTGTGTTTTTTTGAAAGTTTGGCTCTTGGCAAAGAGCCAGTTCTATTTCCATCTTGTGTGGGAAATATAGAATTACCGTGAATTATATTGAAAAATTAGATTCATTCACTGCTGTGATAATTTATCTCCCAATCTGTCTCAGAGAGTTAGCAGCTGGTGAGAAAATAAAATGTAATTTAGGCAAAAAAAAAATCACTTTTAATCTATGTCTGGCAGGGAGAGAGCCTATTAAGTGAGTTTACTCTTTGCCAATCAGGTGGTTTTCTTTAGCACACCCCCAAATGAAATGTTGTGATGGAGATTAATGGGCAGCTTGCACTCCTTGGATGGGCCCTGCTAAACTGTGGGTGAGAAGTCAGACCCACTTAAAATTCAAAGCTTCCTAACCCTGGGCTCCTCCCAGGGCACCTCTCCTTCAGAGGCCCTTGGACATTTTCCTGCTAAAAGAAGGATATGCTTTACAGCCCTGGGGTTTTCCATGACAGTTTCTGCCTTGAGAAAGGAGGAGAAACAGCCCCCAATTGTAAGCCTTATCGATTTAAGGTGTTTGAAATATTCCTCCCCAACTGGTAATGATGGCCATTTTTCTTCTCCAGAGCACCTGATCGTGTGCCCTGGAATTGTCCTGACATCACTGCATGAGTCAGAACTGAGCTAATCGCACTCTGCCCAGAGTCAAGTCCAAAGCTCCCCACCTCTGAGTCAGCCCCTCACATCAGCAGACCAGGGCGAGGCCACTCAGCCACGGCAGGCTTTAGGCTCCACCTGTCTCGATGCTGACCAATGTCCTCCCTCCGGCCCTCTGCAGTGTCCCAGCAGGCTCCTCCTGCTTCTTGCAAAGGGACCTGGCCTCCCTGAGCTGAGGAGGACAGAGTAGGTGCAGCCTGTCTGGTTCCTGGGGGATGAACTCTGGGATGGCAAGTCTGGAGGTGCGGGGTCGCAGACACTTGCTGCTTTCCATTCTCCCTAGTTTGGAACCCTGCACCTTTGGGGAAACTGAGGCATAGGGGAGTGAGAACGTTTTGGATTGCAATCAGGAAACTAGGGATGAAGTGGGAGTTCTGCCAGTTGCTCATCTTATGAGCCTGGGAGCCAGTTTCTTCCTTTTTCTTGGCTGGAACTGCCTCATCTATAAAGTGAGGAGCCTAGGTAGACGGTTATGTTTTATCCAGCTCAGAGTTCATTATCTACGAACTTGGGATTCAGCTTTCATCCATGCATGCCCAGCTCTGCTCTGTGCATGCTGGGCAGAGCAGAGACCTTGTATCTGTACTCAGGCCTCCCTGGAGTCCTTGTTCAGAAAACGGTGTGTTAGGTTTCTCCAGGGAATGGACAGGGGCTTCCGTTTAGGGAGGGTACTGAGTAGGGGGGTGCATCAGCTTCTCACTGGTGGCTTACACACCAGGCGCATCCAAAGGGATGCCCTGCCGTGCGGTGAGAGCTGATTTCCTCAAAGTGACCCGGAGACTCTCAGCAGCAGCTGATGGGACCCTCCTCACTGGGAGCAGTGGTGGGGAGCCCGGTGTGAAGGCCCCTCCAAGAAGTCACCTGGTCCACTAGGTGTCAGTCCAGGCAGAGCTGTGCCTCATCCAGTTCCCCAAGATCTCGCTGACTTCTTGAACTTGACCTCTGAGGTCAGGCAAGGAGGGAGAGGATTTGATTTAGAGTCAGTTTGAACTTGCAGGAAAGCCAGAGCTCTCGTTAGAGATTCCACCTACCCCCACCTCCCTCCTTCAACCCCTGGTCAGATTAACATTACCAGTGGAATATAAACACGGGGAGAGATGCACTGGCCCTATGAAGCAGGCAACAAGATAAGAGTGTAAGGGGATGTTTGAGAGAGAGAAGGCAGACTGGCCCAGATGGAAGAAGCGCTGCCTCTTCCTGCAAAGCAATGGCTTGCAATCCATTCATGTGTTTTAAAAGTGCCAAGCATCACTGTAGGTATTGGGAACACGGAGGAGAGAACCTGAAAGGCACACTCCTTGTTCTCAAGGGAAACTGAAACCTAATCAACATCGACAGAAACCAGATATTTCAGAATAAGAACCGCTGTGAGACTCCGTGGAGGGTGTCCATGTATGGGTGGGGGCAACAAGTTATCTCCATAGGGGTCAGGAAAGCCTTTCAGGGGAGGCAAGCTCAGAGCTAAGACCTGAATGATAAGGAGCCAGCTGTGGGAGGGCTCACAAGCAGATTCCCACTGGGTTCTGGAATGGAAGCAGCCTGGCATGCTGGAAGAAGAGGAAGGAGGGCAGAGTGGCTGGGGTGTGCACAGAGAGTGCTGGAATAGTGGGAAAGGAGGCCAGGAAGGCCAAAAGGGCAAATCATGAAGGCCCTGCAGGCTATGGTAAGGAGTCTGGATTTACATAATGAGTGGAGGGGACATATTGAAGTGTTCATGAAAAATAACACGAACTGGTTTATGTTATCATTGTTTAGTCACTAAGTCATGTCCGATTCTTTTTGATCCCATAGACTGAAGCACGCCAGGCTTCCCTGACCTTCACTATCTCCCTGAGTTTGCTCAAACTTCATGTCCATTGAATCAGTGATGCTATCTAAACATCCCATCCTCTGTCACCCTCTTCTCCTCCTACCCTCAATCTTTCCCAGCATCACAGTTTTTTTTCCAATGAGATGGCCCTTCACCAACTTGGCTCTTTTTTTCAGGTGACCAAAGTATTGGAGCTTCAGCTTCAGCAACAGTCCTTCCAATAAATATTTAGGGTTAACTGGTTTTGATCTCCTAGTCCTAGGGACTCTCAAGAGTCTTATCCAGCACCATAGTTCAAAAGCATCAGTTCTTCAGTGCTCAGCCTTCTTTATGGACCAAGCTGGTTTACACTTTTCATGAAATACCTAGTCTCTGAAGAATGGACTTCAGCACCCTCCTAAGCTAAGAAAGAGACCCTAGCCGAGCTCCACTCTTATCAGCTCCTTCCCCTCATCTCAGATGGAAGGCCTGGTGGTGAGCATGGACTATGGGCATTTCAGGGGCATGTATGAATTCAACCAGGGCTTGGAGAAGCATACCAGGGACACATGTTTCATCAGTGACATCATATTGGGCCAGGGAAATGAGATCCAGTGTCCCAGTGCTTCAGGGCCCCCCACCAGAAACAGCCAGGTTACCCCTTTGTGTTTAGGCCCAACGTCCTGAAGCTCCTGACTCCCTCTCTCCATCCTCCCCTCAAAGTGCTTGATCTCTGATCATATGGCATATTTATAATAAACCTGATCATTCTCCTCCCTTTTGTTGAACCTGAAAGATAAGAATAGAGGCCTATCCTGACCATCTCAGCCAGAACTAATTTCAACTTCCAATATGGAGTGAACCAACCTTGGCCGTGGGAGGATGAAGGGACAGAAAATCACAAGACACTGGACAAAAAGTTAAAGTTCAAAAGAAGAGGTCCATCTTTGACATTGGAGAATATGTCTTCCTAAATAGGAAAATTATGGGAAGGAGCAGGAGATAATTTTAGACAACTTTTAATATTCCTCTCGATGAGATTCAAAATGTCATTGCATCTATGAATCTAAATCAGAAAGGCAGCCCTGAAAATATGAAGTGAGGACAAATTAGGACAAACTAGACTGGAAGAGTACAGGGTGAGGATGAGAAGACTTGACTAAGTATTGGCTCCACACTTGCTGGTACTGTGGTCCTGGGCAAATTCTAGAGCTCATCAATTTCCTATAAAAGGAGAATTTAAAAGAGTGCTTCTTACAAGAAGATTGCACGGCTTAAACAAGATACCAGAGTATGATCAATACTTAGCACGATGCCAGGCACTCAAGAAGTACCCAACATGCCTTGTTCTTCTTGAGAAAGTACGTGAAAATGGAATGGGACTGCCTAATTTAAAGATTGTGATGAAAGCAATGAGCAGCAGGTTAGATTCTTCAGGAAATGCAAGAGACAGTGGAAATCAAGTTTGGGAAGGTCTGCTTGATTTCAAAAGAAAAGAAATAAGAAGTGAAAATAACAAGCCTTTAAAAAACAGAGAGGCATATATTACTGGGGCAATAAATTCAAGGCAGGAAGTGAAGTAGGTGAAATTAGAGCAAATGTGATTGTATTAATTATTTTTTAAAACATAGGAAGTCATTTTCTAGTTTTTCTGCTAATCAGAAGGACAGACTGAGCAACGGGAAAGGGAAACAGACCACCAGCAACTAGGAACAGCTTCATGAGAATTTTGAGTCACAGGGATAAGGAAAGAGATTTGACAGATGTAAGAGAAAACAAAAGTGCATTACAAAGGAAGGACATCAGGTTGACTTTGGATCTTTCCATAAAACCAACACCAGACGAGAAGGAGCAATAGGATGGGATGGCAAATTCCGATTGTCATTCTCAACTATTTGTCATTCCTTTGAGGGCAGCAGAAAGGTTTTCTTTTACACGAAAGGGCTCAGAAGTACACTTCCCATGGGGCCATGAGGGTGATGAAAAAAAATATCACTTGAAGATACGGCCTACTGCTTAAGAAATGAGTTAAGTTCAGATTTAGAGAACCAAGATGAAGCTAAAGCCAAATGATTATTTTTAATGAAGTTTTACAATGTGCAAAAATGAAAAAACACTTTGAAGTAAGTTAATACAAACCCAGATCCAATACCCTGCATTTCTCTTTAAAAATATTTTTATTGAAGTATGAGTGACATATATTAAATTAGTTTCAAGTATACAAAATAACGGTTTGATATTTGTATACATCAGGAAATAATCGCAATGAGTCTAGTTAACATCTGTCACCAGACATAATCACAAAAATTTTTTTCTTGTGATGAGAATTTTTAAGACCTGTTTTCTTAGCAGCTTTCAAATATACAGTACAGTATTATTACCTAGAGTCCCTACGCTGTACATAACCTTCCCATGACTAATTTATTTTATAACTGAAACTCTGTACCTTTTGATCCCCTTCACCTATTTCTTCTGCTCCCACTCAACCTCACCTCCACAACTACCAATCATTTCTCCATATTTATGAGCTTGTGTGTGTATTTTTTTCCCTTAGATTCCACATATAAGTGAGATCCTGAGTCTTTCTCTGTCTGACTTCTTTCACATAGCATAATGCCTTAGAGGTCTATTCATATTGTCACAAATGACAATATTTCATTCTTATTTATGGATAAATTTAATACACACACACACACACACACACACACATATATATATATCTCACACATTTTCTTTATCCATTCATCCACTAATGGACATTTAGGTTGCTTTCAAGTCTTGGCTATTGTAAATAATGCTGCATGGGGGTGCATATATCTTTTCAAGTTAGCATTTTTATTTTCTTTGGATAAATACTCAGAAGCAGGATTGCTGGATCATATGGTAGTTCTGATTTTAGATTTTTAAACTTTATATATTCTTTTCTCTTTAACTATTTATTACTTACTTCTGGCTGCATTGGGTCTTCATCGCTTCCCCCAGGCTTGCTCTAGTTGCAGCAAGCGGGGGTTACTCTCTAGTTTCAGTGTATAGGTTTCTCGTTGTGGTGGCTTCCTTTGTTGCAGAGCAAGAATTCTAGGCATGCGGGTCTCGGTAGCTGTGGCTTGTGGGCTCTGGAACTTGGGCTCAGTAATCGTGGTGCATGGACTTCGTTGCTCTGTGGCAAATGTAATCGTTCCTAAGCAACCTTCGAACCCATGTCCCCTGAATTGGCAGGTGGATTCTTAACCACTGGACCACAAGGGAACTCTCTAATTTTAATTTTTTGAGGAACTTTCATACTGTTTTCATAGTGGTTCCAAGAATTTACATCCTCACCAATAGAGCACAGATGTTCCCCTTTCTTCACATCCTGGCCAACACTTGCTATTTTTTTGTCTTATTGATAATAGTCATTCGAATATGCTCTATTTTTTCTAGAACTGACATGGAACAACAGACTGGTTCCAAATAGGAAAAGGAGTATGTCAAGGCTGTATATTGTCACCCTGCTTATTTAACTTCTATGCAGAGTACATAATGAGAAATGCTGGACTGGAAGAAACACAAGCTGGAATCAAGATTGCCAGGAGAAATATCAATAACCTCAGATATGCAGATGACACCACCCTTATGGCAGAAAGTCAAGAGGAACTAAAAAGCCTCTTGAGGAAAGTGAAAGAGGAGAGTGAAAAAGTTGGCTTCAAGCTCAATATTCAGAAAACGAAGATCATGGCATCTGGTCCCATCACTTCATGGGAAATAGATGGGGAAACAGTGGAAACAGTGTCAAACTTTATTTTGGGGGGCTCCAAAGTCACTGCAGATGGTGATTGCAGCCATGAGATTAAAAGATGCTTGCTCCTTGGAAGAAAAGTTATGACCAACTTAGATAGTATATTCAAAAGCAGAGACATTACTTTGCTGACTAAGGTCCGTCTAGTCAAGGCTATTGTTTTTCCTGTGGTCATGTAT
>SJYF01000057.1:8377297-8388286 GCA_006410515.1 Procapra przewalskii | reverse complement strand
TTGACTACATAAATATTAAAATAATAATAACTCCTTTTTTTTTCAGAAAGTCCATAAATCAAATTTAAAGGAGGATGAGCAAAACTAGAAACTGATGTCTCTCTGTCTCTGTCTCTCTCTCTTTCTTACACACACATGGTTAATGTCCTGATTATATAGAGATTAATATCAATTAGGAAAAAAAAAACTAACTGGAAAAACTGGGTAAAATGCACAAATTGATGAATTACAATGAAGAAACCCAAGTATCCAATCAACATATAAAAAATGTTCAAATCATAAGTTCAAAAACAGATAATAAAATTCAATAAACATGACTGTCAAATTGAGATAGATTAAGATAGGCACAATCACTGGGTTCTGGAAAGGGCACAAGAAGCAAGCACTCTTACACACCTACGGGTGGAGATGTTATCAATATACATCAAAATCCTGAAAAGTGTTCATAATCTCTGTGGCGTATAAATCCCACTCCCAGGAATTTATGCCAAGGAAACATGAACTAAGCGCATGCAGGAAGTGCATCATCCTTACCTGTAAGGATGAATTTTATAGCATTTTAAAATTAGGTCATACATTGACATGCATTAATGTATGGCAAAACAAATACAGTATTGTAATGTAGGGAAATAACAATAATAATAAAAATTAAAAAAAAATAAAAGTAGGTCAAAACTGATGATAATAAATCTAAATTTGTGCATTATTTCATCTTATCTTCAGACAGCCATGTGAGGTCTATCCTGTTATTATCTCTAATGGATAAAGAGATAGAAGTTCAAAACAACTCAGATGCCCAGCAAAAAAGGATGGCTACACATGTCATAGAACAGAAATAATATGAATGTAGTAGAGTCATGGAAAATTATGTTTCTCAGAGAATATTGTTGACTTAAAAAAATACACAACCTAAAAGTTGAGAGTTCCTAAAAGTGGGAATTTTTAGGACTTCAAGCATCTCAAGTGACCCAGAGAGAACTGTTCCAAGGAAGCAAGGGGAGGAGCCAGGTTATGCGTAAGTTTTGCAACAAAGACAAGTAGTATAAATGTCAAAAGCTTCTTTTGCAAATTAAAGAAAACCAGATATCCCAAGTTAAGGAATTTACTGCTTTTCTAAATATGAGAAGATGCAACAGTCTGGACTCACTGAAATCATTCCTTTGAGAGGCACCTTGGCTGTATGGGGCTGGTTTCCTGTGTTTTCACTTCTGAGTTTCCTTTCCTCAGGACTCACCAGAAGGAGTGGCTGAGGTCTGATGGCTGCTAGATGGCAGGTATTCTTCTCTTTCCTGAGTCCCTTAGGGCTCACCAGCTCACACTGGAGGGCTGTAATCACTGATGACTGTGACACCCTTGTTTACTGATATGGCAGGAAATATTTGCTCACAGTAATTTGTAAGTATATGTGTGAGCAGGGTACCAAATATGTGGCCACATGACTTCATGAAAAAAACATATAGAACATATGTTTCCCCTAGGAAAACAAGGATAGATGATGAAAGAAAGAAGCAGAGTAGGGGGATGGGGAGGGTGGAGGTGTGGAAGAGAGAAAGAAGTCTGTAATCAGCGGTTTTGCTATCTAGTTTAGAGAGGTGATAATTTTCTTCTTCTTATCCTTTGCCTTCAAATTTTCTTCAATAAACACACAATTTAAGAATAAAACTGAATGTTATTTAAGGGAGGGGGACAATAATCAATGTCATTTCAAAGGTCTTCTTTTGAATAGGGAAAAAGGATTTTTTTTTTCAGATTTACAGCTGAACCCTAATAGTCTATCCAAGTTGCTGGGGTCACTAAAGTTCACAAAGCTACGTGACCCAGGAAGAATAGGACTGATTTATTTACCTTGGAATAATTCCACTTTTTGGTCCAGGGAGATTCTGGCTTAAAAGACACCACTTAGATCCCTAAGTCCTCGCTCTGGCTAAGGGTTTTGTTCTGAGGATGAAGTTTCTGTGCATTTTCCAGCTAAATATATATGTACTGATGTTCACGCTTGCATACTGATATGTCTGCAAGCTTTCAGCTCCATACTGGCCTGGATGAAGTGACAAATTATCCTGCATTGTCATCTGAATTTCTGCAAACTAAGCTTTTCACTGAATGGGAAAAACAAATCCTCAGAGTTCCTGATCAAGTCACTGCAGCAAGACAATGTGGGCTACAGAGCAAGGGCTGAAATGTAGAAGGACTGTTAGGGTGTCTGTCAAGTCTGGCGGCTTCAGGACTGCAGCCAACACGATGACCACAGATAGACGGGTCACCACTTTGCCCAAGGCCAAGGCCTACAGGCAGGAGGGGTCCTTCCAGAAGGGCAGAGCTTTGGGAAACTTATAGGATGTGGGTTTTCAGGTTAGGAAAATAAGAGACAGCCTCAGATGACAAAATATAGAAAATCCTAAAGTATCTACCCCCAAAACTATTAGAACTAGTAAATGAAATCAGTAAAGTTGCAGGATACAAGATTAACATACAGAAATCTGTGGCTTTTCTACATACTAATAATGAACTATCAGAAAGAACAAGCAAAAAAAAAAAAAAACTGATCCCATTAAAATCACATCAAAAAGAATAAACTTAACCAAGGAGATGAAAGACCTGTTCTCTGAAAACTATGAAGAACTTATGAAGGAAATCAAACATGATACAAATAAATGGACTGTGCTCTTCGACTGGAAGAACTAAGTGACTCCATCACTTACTAGCTGTGTGACCCCAGGCAGTTATTTAACCTCTCTGTGCCTCTGTCCCTTCAGCTATGAAAGAGGCAATAATAAAAATACTGACTTCATATGACTGGAATGGCAATCTTAGAAGTTAATATACATAAACTTCTTAGAAGACGATCTAGCACATAGTAAGCTTATAGATATATTAGCTGTTATTACTCTTACTGCTGCTCATTGTTCTTATTGCCATCATCTTTGATGGGTTGCCCAGTGTGGACTCTGTGAGACCCGCAGGTAGATGAGCAGTCAGACTGGAGATCACAAAGAGAAACTGGAGCCAGACTGGGAATGGTGGGCCCAGCTAGGATTTCAACCCTTCTCTCCTTGGGTGAATTTTCACAAGTGGAAGACCTGCAGCTCAGTTAAGGGATGGCTTACACATGCCTGTGCCCTGGACCTGAGGAATGGAAGCACTCTCAGAGCCTCAGCCTCAGGTTTAGTCCCTGCTCTGGCCATCTCTAGCAGGCTCGGGCTGCCCTCCGGAGATGAGGAGTCAGCCTCACGCACCCTCATCTTGGTCACTAAGGCTGAAGGAAAAGGCTCAGATGGCTTCAGGACTGGAACAGGAGTGGCCGGTCAGCAGGAGGAATTCCAGACTGTGGACCTGAATCCTGAGGCGGCATTGCCAAGTAGTGGCCTGGATGCCAGGGCCCCAGCCAGGTGGAGCTCAACATGGGCTCGGTTGGTGGGGAAAGGTTGCCGGCCAAAATCGTGGCTTTTTCTGCCCGCTGAAGCTGAATGAAAAATACGGAGACAGAGTTTGGAGGTAATAGAAAGGTGACTTTAAGAAAGGAGTCTAGGGGCTGATATAAGATGAGGGCCCAAATCAGGAGGCAGTGATGAGGGGGCAAATGTGTTCGCATCTTGATTCCTTCCTCTTGCCTTGTTTCAAAGACAGTCACAGGCTGGCATCAGGACCCCAGTAAGTTCCCGAGTCTGGAAGTTTGGTGTCTCTGTGGCCCCTTTCTGACAAGGGGAAGGGTGCTGCAAGGGTAAAACACCAGATACAGGATGGATTTAGTAAAGAGGAAAAGGAAAACAGGTGCAAGCATAGCTCCTGCAGAGTCAGGGGGCAGAAAAGCAAACTTAGTTTCAGACATGCAGAGTTAGGAACAGTTAAAGTTAAAAAGAAAAAAGAAAACTAGAAACATTCAGGCCTGCTCACTGTTCTCTTTAGCTTCTTTGTTCTCAGGAAAAGGAAAGAAAAAAACTCATTTCTCTTCTTTTCCTTTTCACCGAAACAGAAGTGGAGTACTTAGCTGCTGAACGAGCAGGACCCCAGTGAAAGCAGAAACAACTGCTTTCTCACACTTGTCCTTTCCCACCTCTGAGATGATCGCCTAGTTTGGACTGGTCACTCTTTTATAATAGAGTTCTCTTTAGCAATTAAATTCCTGAGTCCTGTACAATCATTAAAATGCAAAGCTTCTTCCCTTTCCCCAGGCTGGGCTTCAGCACAGGAGGGGCAAAGGCAAGAGCTTGTCTTTTCTTCTCTTTTCCTCTCTCTGCACATTTCTTCCACCTCATTCACCCTACCAAGTTGTCTTTGGCTCCTCTGGGGATAAAGCAGGAAGGGAGAGAGAAGGTTGGGGCAGGCAAGGTCTTGCTGTACTTACTGTGATTGTTCTGAGCTTGATTGATGACATTCAGTGTAACCCAGAAACCCTTCTTGGGGATATTCCTTTTGAAGCCAGCTCCAGATCAGTTCTTTCCCTGGGTCCTCTTGGCTCCTGGGGGCCCTGGCCATCCCTTCACTCTGCCTGGTTGGTAGGTATGTAGCCAAGCTCAGTGCAGCCTGGCCTCTCCCTTTTTCCTTCACCTCATCAGCCAAGCCTTGATCTCTTGCTTTACGTTTCTCAGATGAGTGTTAGACAGCAGATCATTGTCTTCCTCTATTTCCAAGGGACACATACTAAGCTCTCTAAAAGATCCCCTCAAAGCCCCTTACTCTACTTGGCTTAAGGTAAGGGAGATGTTCTTCTCCTCCCCTTGGGCTGTGATGAACACACAGTGACTGCCCTCTCCAATACATGGCTCCAGCTCTCACACTACAACACTTCGAATTGAATTCTTTATACCTTTGACCTGGATGATAAACTAACATTCTCAAAACTGGTTTCGGCCATGCCTTCCTGTTTATACGTTCCCGTATGGGTGGCCAAGCATCTGCCTCCTTTCCAAACTGACAGCTCCTGAGGACAGGGATTGTGTCTTTTAACAACTATGAACAACTCAGCTCCTCAAGCTGCATTTA
The DNA here is from genome assembly GCA_006410515.1 of Procapra przewalskii. Classification (NCBI taxonomy): domain Eukaryota; kingdom Metazoa; phylum Chordata; class Mammalia; order Artiodactyla; family Bovidae; genus Procapra; species Procapra przewalskii. The sequence goes on along the minus strand of SJYF01000057.1, from coordinate 8,383,303 downwards.
CCATTTAATTGGTCTTATAGGCAGAATAACTAAAAAGGAGAGTGAAAAAGCTGGCTTGAAACTCCACATTAAAAAACTAAGATCATGGCCTCTGGTCCCATCACTTCATGGCAAATGGAAGGGGAAACAGTGAAAGTAGTGACAGATTTTATTTTCCTGGGCTCTAAAATCACTGCAGATGGTGACTGCAGCCATGAAATTAAAAGATGCTTGCTCCTTGGAAGGAAAGCTATGACCAACCTAGACAGTGTATTGAAAAGCAGAGACATCACTCGGCAGACAAAGGTCTGTGTAGTCAAAGCTACAGTTTTTCCAGTAGTCTTGTACGGATGTGAGAATTGGGCCATAATAGAAGACTGAGAGCCAAAGAATTGATGCTTTCAACTTGTGATGCTGGAGAAGACTCTTGAGAGTCCCTTGGACTGCAAGGAGATCAAACCAGTCAATCCTGAAGGAAATCAACCCTGAATATGCCACTGGAAGGGCTGATACTGAAACTCCAATGCCAGGGTCCAGCCCCGGTGGATCCATGGTAATTTGAAGGGGAGACGGAATCGGCATCCTAGGAAAACACTTATTTAATTACAGATATAAAGAGAGATTAGAAAAGAATAGTGTAGTAGGAAAAGTAGTGGAGAAAAAGATGCTGAATAACTTGGTATTTACGTGGAATACCAATAAAACTCCAAGACAAGGAATTTGTACCACCTACGTAGGCCACAGGTGTCTTTCCATTCTCCCGAAGGAGAGGAGGCACTGAGGCCTCCCTGGTCAGATCTTAGAAGCCCCGGCAAAATTAGCAGGCTTGGTGAGTACCCATGCTCCAGATGGGAATTGGGCCAGAAGGGAAAAGAAAGAATGACACGGGGGAATCAGTCTTTCCAGAAACTGATCTGATTTCTTTATTTTTAAGTTTTCGTATATACCTTTTGTTACACATAGAGACAAATGGAAATTTTAAAGTCACGTGGGGGTCAGCAGTCCTGACCTTTATCAAATTCAGGTGCTTCACATAAATGTATATAAAAAAAAAGGTCTTAGGGGTTTTACATCATCTTCTGGCCATGAGGCCTGCTGACATTTTACTACCCTCTCTTTCTGATAATGGTCAGTTAACCAGAAAACTTATTTTTTCCAAGGGTGTTTTTTCTTAAACCAGGCGCCACCCTCTGAAGATACCAGATAAAGTTGCATTCCTATAGGGTGAGGGTGTAGTGAGTTACAATCAAGAAAGGAATTTACTTAGCCTAAGGTTTAACATGATTAATCTTAAAGGTTAATACTTATTTCTCCTATATGCTAGTTATATTCATTATAAGGGCAGGGAATATGGAGATTTAGCAGCAAATATTGGCTCAACAAATGAAAAACCCTTCATCAATATAATTTCTAATACCATACTAATAATTTTGTAACTTCTCAAAAGAATCTGTATATAGAAAGTTTAAAGCATCTCGTGCCTCTCATGGTCAGGAGGCTATAAACAATCACGTGTGGCTGGATGAACTTGCTCAGGCAGGCTAGAGAACCTTCAGAGGAGTTTGTAAGTTGAAACACCCTTGTCACACCCAGGGATTTTTATTAACTGGAGTTGCAAGTTAACTCCTTCTCCAAGAGAGGTGGTGGGGGAACAGCCCCCTGTAAAGTCAGAGGTATAGGTGAGAGCATAAAACAGACTCTGGTTTTGGGGGTAGATGCTTGGGAACAGGGGGTTTCCTGAGGCTCGATCCCGCCTTTGCATATGCCGAAGCCTCCTTCCTCATGATCTTTGCCATAGGCGGAGTTCCTCATGCTGGCTCCAGGCCACCTAATGTGAAGAGCCAACTCATTGGAAAAGACCCTGATTTGGGGAAAGACTGAGGGCAGGAGAAGAGGGCAACAGAGGGTGAGATGGTTGGATAGCATCACTGACTCAATGGACATGAATTTGAGCAAACTCTGTGAAATCGTGAAGGACAGATGAGCCTGGTGTGCTGCAGCCCATGGGGTGGCAAAGAGCTGAACATGACCTAGTGAATGAACAACAAGGCAGAATAATGCCACCCCCCCCCCCGGATATGCACATCCTGATACTTGGAAACCATGAATATGTTAGGTTTCAAGGCAAGGAGCAATGAAAGTTGCAGGTACAATTAAGGTTGCTAATTTCTTATCAGCTCACTTTGAGAAGGGGAGATTATCTGGATTTTGTAATCCACATGTAATTACAAGAGTCCTTAAAAGGAATAACGGTGGTCTCTAGAAGCTGGAAAAGGCAAGACAATTCTCCTCTAGAACTTCCAGAAAGAAACACAGCCCTGCTGACACCTTGATTTTAGCCCCGTGGGACCCACTTAGGATGTCTCTTCTCTTTTGAACTTCTGTAAAATAATAAATTTCCATTGTTTTAAGCCACAAAGTTTGTGGTGGTTGTCATAGCACCAACAAGAGACTAAGACAATCAACACTCACATACTGGTTGAATCATAACATTATACTGAATTGGAAAGTTGCTTTACAAATGTGGAAGGAAAGACAAAAGTCCAGAGGGCTATTTCTTGCAGGCTGTGGAGAATCTGTTGACCTATCCTGAACCCTGCCTCTGCCCACCTCTGGAGTGACGAGTACTCAGGTCTGCCACTTTTCATGGCGTCCCCATGGACAGTGCTAGGTTAACAAAGCTAATTCCTTGTTTGCAAACATCTCCTTTCACGTCTGCATGCAGACTATTCTCTTCTAAACTTTTGTTGTTGTTTCTCAGAATTATAAACTGATCAATGCGCTTACTAAATATTTTTCTTGCAATTCGGATGAGTGGTATAACATGAAAATGGAACTCCCCCTCCACCAACTCCCAACCCCTCACTTCTGATCTTCTGCTTTTATATCCATGGATCTTTTCAGAATGTCATAATAGTCCACACAAACATTCAAAAAGAACAAAATGTATTTATGTGTGTCAGTAGGAGAAGAGGACCAAGATATATATTTGTACAGAAACAAAGTAAGCTATATCACAATATCTATAGTACGATTAATTTTGTGTTAAAATATTTCACGTATGTGTATGTACACAAATATGTAAATGTATAGCAGCTTATGTGTAGAAAATTCTGAAAAAATCTACAGATATAACAGTAGTTTATCTCTGAAGATCAGAAATGAGGGGTTGGAAGTTGGTGGGGGAGGGAGTGTAGTCCATAGGGCTTCCCAGATGGCCCTAGTGGTAAAAAATCCACCTGCTAATGCAGGATATGAAAGAGGTGTGGGTTCAATCCTTGGGTTGGGAAGATCCCTTGGAGTAGAAAATGGCAACCTGCTCCAGTATTCTTGCCTGGAAAATTCCATGGACAGAGGAGCCTGGTGGGCTACAGTCTATGGAGTTGCAAAGAGTTGGACATGACTGAGTGTGCGCACACACACACAGTAATCCATAATTTTACCATTAGTTCAGTTCAGTCACTCAGTCACGTCCAACTGTTTGCGACCCCATGGACTGAATTTCTATAATACACCATAATGTTTACCACAATTTCTATAACCTCTTCCATAATGGCAGTTAGATATCTTAGTGTATAACAGATTCTTTAATAGTTAATCATTTCTCCCAAGGCCACACACTGACAGGTATTTATTATTTTCATAAGCCTGTGAAACTCATTTTTGGAATTTCTACCTGACATCATCATCAAACATATGTAAGTACACTCACATTCCATATCATATACATTTTTATTGTAAAAAGGAGGATTTTTTAAAATAATTTTGCTTTATAAATTATTTGGCTCTGACTAACTTAATTTGTGATTGACTGTAATTTCTCAGCAGTCATCATGCAAAGTCAGGAATTCTCACAAAGTAGGACAATTTAGCAGGCAAAAAGTGTGTAAATGTAATTACTTTTTAGAAAAGCATTTTATTTTACATTGAAGTATAGCATATAAATCTGGTGATAGTTTCAAGTGCACAGCAGAGCAACTCAGCAATACACATACATGTATCCATCCTCTCCCAAACTCTTCTTCCACCCAGGCTGCCATATAACACTGAGCAGAGTTCCCTGTAGTATAGAGTAGGCTCTTGTTGGTTACCCACTTTAAACATAATAGAGTGTACATGTTGATCCCAACTCCTTAACTATCTCCTCTCCTGCAATGAAAAGTTTGTTCTCTGAGTTTATGTGCCTGTTTCTGTTATGTAAATAAGTACAGTTGTATCATTTATTTTTAAATTCCACATATTAAGGTTGTCATATGATATTTCCATTTCTCTGTCTGACTTACTTCATTCAGCATGACACTCTAGGTCCATCCATGTTGCTTCAAATGGCGTTATTTCATTCTTTTTGATGGCTGCGTGATATTCCATCGTATATATGTACCAGTTCAGTTCAGTTCAGTCGTTCAGTCGTGTCTGACTCTTTGTGACCCCATGAACTGCAGCATGCCAAGCCTTCCTATCCATCACCAACTCCTGGAGATCACCCAAACCCATGTCCATTGAGTTGGTGATGCCATCCAGCCATCTCATCCTCTGTCATCCTCTTCTCCTGCCTTCAGTCTTTCCCAGCATCAGGGTCTTTTCCAATGAGTCAGCTCTTCACATCAGGTGGCCAAAGAATTGGAATTTCAGCTTCAGTGTCAGTCCTTCCAATTAACACACAGGACTGATCTCCTTTAGGATGGACTGATTGGATCTCCTTGTAGTCCAAGGGACTCTCAAGAGTCTTCTCCAAAACCACAGTTAAAAAGCATCAATTCTTCGTTGCTCAGCTCTCTTTATAGTCCAACTCTCACATCCATACATGACCACTGGAAAAATCACAGCCTTGACTAGATGGACCTTTGTTGGCAAAGTGATGTCTTTACTTTTTAATATGCTATCTAGGTTGGTCATAACTTTCCTTCCAAGGAGTAAGCGTCTTTTAATTTCATGGCTGCAGTCACCATCTTCAGTGATTTTGGAGCCCAGAAAAATAAAGTCTGACACTGTTTCCACATCTATTTCCCATGAAGTGGTGGGACCAGATGCCATGATCTTAGTTTTCTGAAAGTTGAGCTTTAAGCCAACTTTTTCGCTCTCCTCTTTCACTTTCATCAAGAGGCCCTTTAGTTCTTCTTCACTTTCTGCCGTAAGGGTGGTGTCATCTGCATATCTGAGGTTATTGATATTTCTCCTGACAATCTTGATTCCAGCTTGTGCTTCCTCCAGCCCAGCATTTCTCATGATGTACTCTGCATAGAAGTTAAATAAGCAGGGTGACAATATACAGCCTTGATGTACTCCTTTTCTTATTTGGAACCAGTCAGTTGTTCCATGTCCAGTTTTAACTGTTGCTTCCTGACCTGCATACAGGTTTCTCAAGAGGTAGGTCAGGTGGTCTGGTATTTCCATCTCTTTCAGAATTTTCCACAGTTTACTGTGATCCACATAGTCAAAGGCTTTGACATAGTCAATAAAGCAGAAGTAGTTATTTTTCTGGAACTCTCTTGCTTTTGCCATGATCCAGTGAATGTTGGCAATTTGATCTCTGGTTCCTCTGCCTTTTCTAAAACCAGCTTGAACATCTGGAAGTTCACAGTTCACGTATGCTGAAGTCTGGCTTGGAGAATTTTAAGCATTACTTTACTAGCGTATGAGATGAGTGCAATTATGCAGTAGTTTGAGCCTTCTTTGGCATTGCCTTTCTTTGGGACTGGAATGAAAACTGACCTTTTCCAGTCCTGTAGCCACTGTTGAGTTATCTTCTTTATTGATTCTTCTGTTGAGGAACATTAATTTGCTTCCATGTCTTCGTTGAAATGAAGACTGAGGTGCATGTATCCTTTCAGCCCATGTTTTTCTCTGGGTGAATGCCCAGGATGGAGATTGTGGGTCATATGGTAGTTCTATTTCTAGTTTTTAAGGAACTTCGTATCTGTTCTCCATAGTAGCACTATCAATTTAATAATGACATTTTTATGAGTATGAAATTTGATAATTAATGAATGTGAACTAATGCTGCACTTCACAAACATTTGAGCAAAC
>SJYF01000057.1:8367106-8377276 GCA_006410515.1 Procapra przewalskii | reverse complement strand
TATTAATTTTTATTTTGTTTCTTTATTTTTGTGTATTGAGACCAATAGTTGTCTTTTTTGGATCACATATATTTTGTAGGGCTTTGAGGAGTTTGCAGTTCGTACTAGAGATGATGACTTGAGCATGTAAGGGGTAGAATAGCCAGTACCCAGTACTCCCTGCTGGATGCCTATACTCACTTTTGAGGTGATTGGTGGGAGAATTGGGGTCTGCCTGGCCACCAGGTTCAACACAATCCCCAAGATGGGTATTTCCCAAGGTAGTCTGATGCAGGATACTGGGGCATGGAGTTGGAATGGGTCATAAAGAGAGACCCAGGGTCACAGCTAAGAAGACAAGGGTCATAGTCCAGGGCTGGCCTTTTATAAAGGCAACAAAACTGGTCAAAAATTGTTGTTTAGTCGCAAACTCATGTCTGACTCTTTTGTAACCTCGTAAACTGTAGCCTGCCAGTGACCCTATGGACTGTAGCCCATCAGGCTCCTCTGTCCATGGGATTATGCAGGCAAAAACACTGGAGTGGTTTGCAATTTCCTTATTTAGGCAATCTTCCCGAGCCAGAGATTGAACCTGCATCTCCTGCATTGTAGGCAATTCTTTACCATTAAACCACCAAGGAAGCAATCTTTGATCAGGAACTCAGTTCAATTCAGTTCAGTTGCTCAGTCGTGTCTGACTCTTTGTGACCCCACAGACTGCAGCATACCAGGCTTCCCTGTCATTCACCATCTCCAGGAGCTTTCTCAAACTCATCTCCACTGAATAGGTGATGCCATCCAACCATCTTGTCCTCTGTTTTCCCCTTCTCTTGCCTTCAATCTTTCCCAACATCAGGATCTTTTCAAGTGAGTTGGCTCTTTGCATCAGGTGGCCAAAGTATCAGAGCTTCAGCTTCAGCATCAATTCTTCCAGTGAATATTCAGGGCTGACTTCCTTTAGGATTGACTAGTTCGACCTCCTTGCAGTCCAAGGAACTCTCAAGAGTCTTTCCCAGTACCACAGTTAAAAAGCATCAATTCTTCAAAGGTTTATGGTCCAAGTCTCACATCCACATGGGATTACTGGAAAAGCCATAGCTTTGACTAGATGGACCTTTGTTGATAGCAATATGTCTCTGATTTTTAATATGCTGTCTAGGTTGGTCACAGCTTTTCTTCCAAGCAGCAAGTGTCTTTCAATTTCATGGCTGAAGTCCCCTGTGCAGTGATTTTGGAGCTCAAGAAAATGAAGTCTCCCACTGTTTCCACTGTTTCCCTGTCTATTTGCCATGAAGTGATGGGACCGGATGTCATGGTGTTAGTTTTCTGAATGTTGAGTTTAAAGCCAAATTTAAGTCCCTTGGACTGCAAGGAGATCAAACCAGTGAATCCTAAAGGAAATCAGTCCTGAATATTCACTGGAGGACTGATGCTGAAGCTGAAACTCCAATACATTGGCCACCAGGTGTGAACTGACTCATTGGAAAAGATGCTGGGAAAGACTGAAAGCAGGAGAAGGGGATGACAGAAGATGAGATGGTTGGATGGTATCACCGACTCAATGGACATGAGTGTGGGCAAGCTCCATGAGTTGATAAGGGACAAGAAAGCCTGGAGTGCTGCAGTCCATGGGGTGCAGAATCAGATACAACTGAGCAATGGAACTGAACTGAAGAGTTTTTCACTCTCCTCTTTCACCTTCATCAAGAGGCTCTTTAGTTCCTCTTTGCTTTCTGCCATAAGGGTGGTGTCATCTGCATATCTGAGGTCACTGATGCTTCTCGCTGCAATCTTGATTTCAGCATTTGCTTCCTCCAGCCCGGCATTTTGAATGATATGCTCTGCATATAAGTTAAATAAGCAGGGTGACAATATACAACCTTGATGTACTCCATTCCCAATTTGGAACCAGTCTGTCATTCCATGTCTGCTTCTAATTGTTGCTTGTTAACCTATGTACAGATTTCTCAGGAGGCAGATAAGGTAGTCCGGTATCCCCATCTCTTGAAGAATTTTCCACAGTTTGTTGTGATCCACTCAGTCAAAAACTTTGGCATAGTCAATAAAGCAGAAGTAGATGGTTTTTTGGTACTCTTGCTTTTTCAATAATCCAACAGATGTTGGCAATTTGATCTCTGGTTCCTCTGCCTTCTCTAAACCCACCTTGAACATCTAGAAATTGTCAGTTCATGTACTGTTAAAGCCTGGCTTGGAGAATTTTGAGCATTACTTTTCTAGCATATGAGATGAGGGCAATTATGCAGTAGTTTGAGCATTCTTTGGCATTGCCTTTCTTAGGGACTGGAATGAAAACTGACTTTTTCCAGTCCTGTGGCCACCGCTGAGTTTTCCAAATTTGCTGGCATATTGAGTGCAGCACTTTCACAGCATCTCCTTTGAGGATTTGAAATAGCTCAGCTGGAGTTCCATTACCTCTACTAGATTTGTTTGTGGTGATGCTTCTTAAGGCCCAGTTGACTTCGATTCCGGGATGTCTAGCTCTAGGAGAATGATCATACCATCATGGTTATCCAGGTCATTAAGATTTTTTTTTTTTTTTTGTATAGTTGTATAGTTCTGGGTATTCTTTCCACCTCTTCTTAATATTGTCTGCTTCTGTTAGGTCCATACCATTTCTGTTCTTTATTGTGCCCATCTTTTCATGAAATATTCCTTTGCTATCTCTAATTTTCTTGAAGACATCGCTAGTCTTTCTTATTCTATTGTTTTCCTCTATTTCTTTGCATTGATCACTAAGGCTTTCTTATCTCTCCTTGTTATTCTTTGGAACTCTGCATTCAGATGGATATATCTTCTTTTCTCCTTTGCCTTTTGCTTCTCTTCTTTTCTTAGCTATATGTAAGGCCTCCTCAGACAACCATTTTGCCTTTTTGCATTTCTTTTTCTTAGGGATGGATTAGATCACTGCCTCCTGTACAATGTCATGAACCTCCATTCATAGTTCTTCAGGATCTTCTATCAGATCGAATTCCTTGAATCTATTTGTTACTTCCACTGTATAATCATAAAGGATTTTATTTGGGTCATACTTGAATCATCTAGTGGTTTTCCCTACTCTCTTAAATTTAACTCTGAATTTTGCAATATGACGTTCATGATCTGAGCCACAGTCAGCTCCTGATCTTGTTTTTGCTGCCTGTATACAACATCTCCTTCTTCGGCTCCAAAGAATAGAATTAATTTGATTTTTGTATTGATCATCTGGTGATGTCTATGTGTAGAGTGTAGAGTCGTCTCTTGTGTTGTTGGAAGTGGGTGTTTACTATGAACAGTGCGTTCTCTAGGCAAAACTCTGTTAGCCTTTGCCTTTGCGTTTTGTATTCCAAGGCCAAACTTGCCTGTTACTCCAGGTATCTCTTGACTTCCTACTTTTTCATTCCAGTCATCTATGATGAAAAGGACATTTTTTTTTTAATGTTAGTTCTAGCAGGTCTTGTAGATTATTATAGAACTGTTCAACTTCAACTTCTTTGGCAATAGTGGTTGGGGCATAGACTTGGATTGCTGTGATATTGAGTGATTTGCCTTGGAAATGAACAGAGGTCATTTTGTTATTTTTGAGACTACACCTAAGTACTGCATTTTGGACTCTTTTATTGACTATGATGGCTACTCCATTTTTTCTAAGGGATTCTTGCCCACAGTAGTAGATATAATGGTCATCTGAATTAAATTCACCCATTCCTATCCATTTTAGTTCACTGCTTCCTAAAATGTTGATGTTCACTCTTGCCATCTACCATTTGACCACTTTCAATTTGCTTTGATACATGAACCTAACATTCCAATTTCCTGTGCAATATTGTTCTTTACAGAAGCACTGGACTTCACTTCTATCACCAGTCATATCCACAACTGCACATTGTTTTTGCTTTGGCTCAGCCTCTTTATTCTTTCGGAGCTACTTCTCCACTCTTCCCTAGTCGCACATTGGGCACCTACCAACCTGGGGAGTTCATCTTTCAGTTTCCTATCTTTGTGCCTTTTCATACTGTTCATGGGGTTTCCAAGGCAAGAATACTGAAGTGGTTTGCCATTCCCTTCTCCAGTGGACCATGTTTTGTCAGAACTCTCCACCATGACCCATCCATCTTGGGTGGCCCTGCATGGCATGGCTCATAGCTTCATTTGAACTAGACAAGGCTGTGGTCCATGTTATCAGTTTGACTAGTTCTCTGCAATTGCGGTTTTCATTCTGTCTGCCCTCTTATAAGGGTAAGAGGCTTGTGGAAACTTCCTGATGAGAGGGACTGTCTGTGGGGGAATCTGGGTCTTGCTCTGATAGGCAGTGACATGCTCAGTAAATCTTTAATCCAATTTTCTGTTGATGGGTGGGGCTATGTTTCCTCCCTGGTAGGGGTAATGGTGGTAATGGTGGCCTCCTTCAAAAGGACTTACACCAGCATGCCACAGTTCCTGGGACTGTTGTATTTAATACCCTTAACCCCGTGGCAGGGCACTGTTGACCCAAGCCTCCGCCAGAGACTCCTGGACATCCACAGGCAAGTCTGGCTCAGTCTTATGTGGGGTCATGCTGCTTTCTCCTGGTTTCTGGTAGGCACAAGGTTTTGCTTGCACCCTGCAAGAGTGTTTCCCCAGTCCTGTGCAAGCTCTGTAATCGAATCCCACTGGTCTTCAAAGTCAAATTCCCTGGAGGTTCTCAGTCCCTTTGCCAGATTCCCAAGTTGGGAAATCTGTTGTGGGCCCTAGAACTTTTGCAGCAGTGTGAGAGCTTCTTTTGTAGAATTAATTGTTCTCCAGTTTGTGGGTCATCTGCTCAGTGGCTTTATGGTGGGGCAGATGGCGACCTCTTCCAAGAGGACTTATGCCACACATCTTGGCTCCCAGGTCTGCTGCAGCCAGAGCCCCTGTCCTTGTGGTGGGCCACTGCTGACTTGTGCCTCTGCAGGAGACACGCAAACACTCAAAGGCAGGTTTGGCTCAGTTTCTTGTGGGGTCCCTGGACGCTGGTGCGTAAGAGGTTTTGTTTGAGCCCTTCAAGCATCTCTGGCGGGTATGGGGTTTGATTCTAAATGTGATTTTGCCCCTCTTACTGTCGTATTGGGGCTTCTCCTTTGTTCGTGGATGTGGGGTATCTTTTTGCGGTGGGATCCAACATTCTCCTCTCAATGGTGTTCAGTGGTTAGTTGCAATTTTGGAATTCTTGCAGGAGAATATGAGTACACGTCCTTCTACTCCACCATCTTAAGCAAAACATATCAAGAATTGGGTGTCCCCAACCTTCTCATTCACATATTCCAGCACTGTCTCTCAGAGGTTCGATTTTATTGTGGGGAGAGTTCTCTTCTATCTTTTCCAAAGAATGGGCACACCTTCAGTCTGGGAGTCAGTGTCTCTGTGCTCTACCTACTGTAAAGCCAGAACAGGCAACAGCTGCTTAAACAGAGGTGATGAATGGGCAAATGAGGGGTCTCCATCAGAAGGTAAATTTTCCCATCTGCATTGCCACATGTGAAGATGGCACACGGATCAGAGCAGTAAGTGCTCAGGAGGGAAGGGCAACATAATGACAGAGACAGTTAGGCCTCCCATTTGATTCCCTCACAAAAAAATTAACATTTTTGAAAAGATTGACTTTCTCCATGGAAATTCCTCTCCAATGTAAGCACTTTCTCGATGATGGGCTATTACAAATGCTTATGATCATGAGGATGAGATTTCTATAGCATCAGATGCTGTTATTACTTTGAATGAAATCACCATGAAGACAATTTCAGGTCCCACAAGCAGCTCTTATCTTTAAGAAATCCCTGTGGATCAGAGTACAATTTCCATAGCTTGGTTACCCAGGCAGCCAGGAAGCAGGGGCAAAGCCATTTGACACAGAGGGAGACCAAGGGCATGGGATGCCATGTGACCAAGAAAAGCATCAGTAGAGCAAGGCAAAGGCTTGTAGCCATTGTCTCTTGAGCTATCTCATCAGGAGTAGGGAAGAGCTCACAGTTTCAGGCCCATGCAGTTTTCCCTAAGTTTGGGCTTAATAGACTTTATGGGACTCCCTGGTGGTCGCCTGCCATGGTCCATGTGTGCCCCAGATATTCTTTTTTTGGCAGCTATCAAAGTTCATAATCTTCCTCCTATCCAGGTAGGTCACTGTCACCAACAACAGCTAACATGTTCATACTGGGAGGATGCTGAGGACACCAACACTGCAACAGCGACCAGGATGGCTGCCAGTTCAAGACCATGGTGGATGCTGCCCAGCGTCAGTGGCATCGACACTGGTGTTTTCTCCTGATGGAAGAGGATGACTGTGGACCCCAATACCAATTACATGTTTTTCTTCTAAGTAAAAGAACTCTTTTAGCTAGACATATTTTCACTTAGCAGGAAAACTGTATCTCCCAACTCCTTGCAGCTACATGTAACTGTGAAAGTAAGTTCTGGCCAATAAAGTTTAATCCAAAATACTCTGGGAGACTTCAGAGACTTCCTTTATAATGACGAAGGTATGAAGGTACTCCCCCACCCCTTCCTTCTTATTTGGCCCAGAATGTAGCTGATGTAATGGTTGGAGTTCTAGCAGCCTAGATCATGAGACGATGGCCTTAGAACAGAAGCCGCAGGTTGAGGACGATGGAGACTTGCTCCCTAAAGGGCCCATGGAGCCACCGTATCAGCTTGGTTATAGCACTTTTACTTTGAGTCTTTATGTTTTTGTTTTATAAATAGAAGCCAAGCTAATTTCCTTCATATTTATTAAATAAGTTTTTAGAAAATGCAAATAGCTATTGTCTACTATAATGTGAAACATCATCTTCATGTTTTTAAAGAGAAATATGATTGATATGTGACACTGTGCTAGTTTCGGATGTACAGCAATATGATTTGATATACATATATATTGTGAAACAATAAGTTTTGGTTAAAATTTATCACCACATCTAGTTACAATTTCTTGTGATGGGAACTTTTAAGATCTATTCTCTTAGCAAGTACAACAACAGCGTTGTATTAGAGTCATCATGCTGAAAATTTATACCTTTTGAGCCCATTTGCCCCATTCTCAACCCCTGCCTCTGGGAGGCACAAATCTGTTCTATTTATCTATGAGTTTGGCTTTGGTCTTTATTTTTTATGTTCTAAACATAAATGAGAGCATACAGTATTTGTTTTACTTGTCTGACTTATTTCACTGTATCTTTATGTTATAAGCAGTTAAATCTATGGTGATACATACCAGTTGCTGTGGGAGCCCTGGTTCCAAAGCTTCTGGAAACCATAAAGCAACAGGTCTCTGAGGTTTTCTCACCGTCCATGGAGATCCCTTTGCCCTGTGCTCAGACAGAAGCTCATGGAAGGTGAGTGATGTCACCTAATGGATGAAGCACTCTGCTAGGCTCTCCCTTTCCTGTTCTTTCCCCCTGAACTCTCCCCACATCATGCACCTCGACCCAGTCTTTGCTGTGGGGACTCACTTCCCTATCGGCTCCTCTGCCTGCCATCAGAATAGGCCCCCAGTGAACCAGCCCCAAGCTCAATAGTAGGATGAAGACCATTCGTGATCAAGTCATGATTTCTAACAGACTCTTTTCCCTGTAAAATGCTTATGATCTATACCCCATTTCTGACCTTCCTTTGAGATGGCCCCCTTCAAAAGACTGAGAAGTGGGTAGACTTCTTGTAGCCAGGCGAGTCTTCTCCAGCTGGATTCTCATGGGGTACTGAGGAGCAGTACCGTGCGCAATAATTTTCTCTGTGCTCACCAGACAAATTTGTCCTTGGGTCACACTTGTGCTCCTCAGTAGTAACTATGAAAGTGAGGTGTTAGCCACTCAGTCATGTCTGACTTTTTGTGAGCCTCTGGACTGTAGCCCCCAGAGTGCCTCTGTCTGTGGAATTCTCCAGGCAAGAATAATGAAGTGAGTAACCATTCCCTTCTCTAGGAAACCTTTCCGATCGAGGGATCAAACCCAGGTCTCCTGCATTGCAGGCTGATTCTTTAGTGTCTGAGAGGAAAGTTACCAGGGAAGCCCCAGTAACTATGAGAACTTAGAGATTTAAATATTTGTCCCACAGGTAATTTCTCCCTGCGACCTCCACTGAGATGAGAGGAGTATAGCCCCCTACCCTGTTGATGTTAGACTTGCTTTGACCAATGGAATGTGGGCAGAAGTGACAAGGTGTGCAGTTTGTGTCTTAGGATAAGAGGTCTAAACAGGTATCCCACACTCTGCTCACCTCTCTGGGAATATCCAGCTTATACCAAGAACCTTCTGGGTGCAATGAGACACATGGAGGAGGGCTTCTCCAGTCAACCAGCACAGCCCCTCCTGGCTAACCTATAGAACTGTGGGCTTGAAAATAAGGGAATCCCATTTTAAGCTACTAGATTTGGGGGCTGATTTTAATGTATCATTATTTCCATTAAAACCAATACCCCCCAAACACCACTTGTGCCTTACAGCATCTCTCAAGTCCTTGGTGGAAAAATCAGATCTACTGGACATGAATTCAGGCCTATGAATAGGGACAATGGGGACCCAGCCTCTCCTCTGGGAGGCTCTGAGTCTTGATGCTTCTTTTTCCTGAAAGATAAAAGGAGTGGACTCGGCACCTGCCTGGATGTGCCTCCGCCATCTGATCTGCGGGCCAGCTCCTTCCAAGACCTGCAGCGTCTGTGTCCTCTCACCAGCAAAAATTCTTTTCAAACTACCCTCTAAAAGGGAGCCATAGCTGTCATTCTAGCTGTTCTTCAGAACATCTTAACTGACCATGTCAGCCTCATGCATACAAGCCTTCAGTGGCTCTCTGTTAGTATTTAGTGCAAGTTCCCCTTTCTTAGCTGAATCAACAAGGCTTTTCTTGATCTGGCTTCTGCTGCTCCTGCCAGCTCCCCCTCCCCACCCCTCTGCCCCTGACTCTAGAGAGTACCTGGAGTTCCCTAAGGTATCTTGCTGCCACTCACTAATGCTCCTGCTTTCCATCCCTTGTGTACTCTCCCCTGCCTCCTGGGGTGTGAGGGTCAAGGTGACAGTGATATGACTGACAAGAAGAATTTAACAGTCACAGAAAGAGGAAATTAATTTATCTAATATGAAGTAAAGGATGCACCTAACCACACAGAGAGGAGATACAGCAGCAGGTCCAGTCCAAAGGGGCATTATTTAGGATCTAATTTAACTGCAGTCACAGAGAGACCCAAATTCCTGATGCGTCCTTTAAAACCCAACTCAAGCCTCACCTCCTCCAGCCTTCTTGGTCTTCTTTGCCACCTGCTGTTCAAACCCTGGGCCCTCAAGGGACTCACTGCACTATGGCTTCACTGGACTGTCCAGGTCTAAGAGCCCAGCTTGGGAGGCAGGGGGAGGCCAGGTAACCTGTCCCGTAATTTTTCATCCTCAGATAGCATCTGGTACATTGTAGGTGCCCAATCCCTGTTTAATGGGCACCCAGGCATCTGGGGTTGGGAATGGGAAAGGCAGCGACACACCTGGTTGATATGTGCTCCTTGGGGGACAGGCGTTTGCTATGGACTTGAAAGTGTGTCCTCGAAGCTTCCTTCCTGCCTCTGAGCTTGTCTCTGTAATGCAGCCAGCGCAGTTCTCTGTGGCACAGAGCTGGCCACATCACTCCCCTTTTAAAAACCTTCTAAGAGCCCCCATTGCTCTGAGGTTGAAGTCTAAATCCTTCTAAGTGGCCTCCAAAGGAGGATTGTCATATTTAACAACTAAACATACAGAACTCCCAGTAAAATGTGAATTTCTAATAAACAACAAATACTTTCCTAGCGTGTGTCCTGGGGAATATTTGAGACATACTAAAATCAAACTACCACACAGTTGCACTCATCTCACATGCTACTAAAGTAAAGCTCAAAATTCTCCAAGCCAGGCTTCAGCAATATGTGAACCGTGAACTTCCAGATGTTCAAGCTTTTTTAGAAAAGGCAGAGGAACCAGAGATCAAATTGCCAACATCTGCTGGATCATCGAAAAAGCAAGAGAGCTCCAGAAAAACATCTAGTTCTGCTTTATTGACTATGCCAAAGCCTTTGACTGTGTGGACCACAATAAACTGTGGGAAATTCTGAAAGAGATGGGAATACCAGACCACCTAACCTGCCTCTTGAGAAACCTGTATGCAGGTCAGGAAGCAACAGTTAGAACTGGGCATGGAACAACAGACTGGTTCCAAATAGGAAAAGGA